>CAKKXW010000002.1:9076500-9097191 GCA_920937365.1 Sphaerophoria rueppellii | reverse complement strand
TGACGAAGACTTTTGTCCGGACAAAGCCAACGATTCGGATGTTCCAAGTGAAGAAGATTCAGATGATCCGATTTCTGATCAAGAAGAAGTACCTGCTAGTAAAAAATCCAAATCAATAACAAAGAAAAAAGGCCGAAGCAAAGCGAAGTTGCAATCCAAAAAATCTGAAAAAGAATCGATAATTGATGAGGATAGAGAGGAGCGTGTTATTTCCACACGCAATCGAGCAGAATCTAGCACTAAATCGACGATTGAAAAGAATGAACTCGATTCTGATGAAGAGGATTCAAAGCGGAAGGAAGCTCTATGGGCTGACTTTTTGAGCGACATTCCAAGCACTATCCCTAGTGAAACAAAGAAACCAGCTGTTGAGAATAAAAGAGAATCGGACAGAAAAAAAGCACTTCCAATGGATGAGAAAAAAGTCACTCCAGCTACCCCAAAGGAACCGGAAAAGGTGGTTATCAAGCAGATTTTCGATTTCGCCGGTGAAGAAGTTCTAATCGAGAAAACAGTGAGTGCAGATAGTCTTAAAACGAATGGTTCGAAGAAGCCCCCTGCGCCACAGAACGCTCCCCGAGGGTCTGTTAAACGACCCGCAGGAGGATTGGGTTCGATTTTGGGACAATTGGATAAGAAGAAGAAGATAAGTGTGCTGGAAAAGAGCAAACTCGATTGGGATAGTTTCAAAGCCACTGAGGGAATTGAGGAGGACCTTCAGACATTCAATAAAGGAAAGGATGGGTAAGATCATGGTAATTTCCATATTTGAATATTTTAAATATTTCTTTTGTTTTTGCTTAAAGGTATTTACAAAAGCAAGACTTCTTGGAGCGAACGGATTTGCGGCAGTTCGAAATTGAGAAGAGCTTGCGAGCGGCACGACGAAAACCATTGTAGAGATTCTTCTCTCTCACGCTGGGAACTATTTTAATCCATTCAATCTATAATTTAAGACAACTATTTTAATTTTTACTGGCTGCCATGTTACAATATTTAAAAACAGAAACTGTATGCTACTGACTTGAAATGCATAATCTACCTATCTGCAAATTTATTTCTACCTAGAACTTGTTAAGTTACAAATAAAACTTAATGTCGTCTGTAAAACCAATTTCGCTTTTATTTTTATTGAAAAACTAGAAATTTCGGAACCATTTATCATACGTCTCCAGCCAACTCGGTCCCTAGCTAGCTTCCTCTAGTTTCGCACGCCAAGTTGGTTCAGGTCCTCTACCACCTGTGTGCTCCACCTGAGTCGCGTTCTTCCTCTTCTGCGACATCCTTCCTGGTTGGATTCGAAGACTACGAGCCGGAGCATTATTTTCCATTCGCTCAACATGACCCAACCATCTAAGTCGCTGGACCTTAACTGTTCGGGCTAGGTCAGTGTCTGTCGTCTGTTATCATCTCTTATCAGCAGGACATATTCGAGTTTTTCCCAAAGCAGCCCAAAGTGTTTTCATCGGATGTTGTCATGGTCCATGTATCTGCATCATAGATGAAGACCGGGATGATGAGGGTTTTGTAGAGTGTCACTTTAGTTGCTCGGGAGAGGACTTTGCTACTCAATTGGCACTAGTGATTCTTCGTTGATTTCAGCGCTGGTGTTATTGTTGAGTTGTTGTCATCTTCTGGCCTCCTTCTCAGCACAAACGTCCATGACATCACACTGGTTCTTCCAATTATGTCAATGTCGTCTGCGTATCTAGAGCTGACGACTTTGAAAGATCCCTGTGTTGACGTGAGCTTTGCACAATCTTCGACGTTTGACTCGAATTTCCTCCTGGCATTTTCGCGTATTGGCCTTTATCGGGATATCCGCATTTGTACCTTGGCTACAACAAGGTGGTGGTCCGAGTCGATGTTGGCTGTTGGCACCTCGGAATGTGCGGACATCTTGCATGCCAGAGAAGTGTCGGGCGTCGTGCGTGTCCAGGTACTAAATATACATATTAGCGAGATTTTGATCAAACAAAAAATTGCAACAATAGAGATGTCGAAAAAAACGAATTGCAATTTCAATCTTATATCTATCTCAGCGTCTACACCCGCAACTAATGCTTAGATCGCGAGTTTTAAGGGATTTGCGACATACTTCTTTATTTAAGGTGGAGCTTCGATCCCTTGTGGAGTAGGGCCTCAATCAACAGTCTCCGCCAGCAGCCTAGGTCTTTAGTCAGCTGTTTCCAGTTTTGCACTCCAAGTTGATTGAGACCCTCTCCAGTTGTGTCGCGTCCTTCCCCTGTTTCTACGTTCCTCGGGAATTGTGTGTAAGGGTTTTCAAGGCATTGCTGTCTCAGTCCATCCGCTCTATATGAACGAGCCATCCGAGTTGTTGGACCTTGACTCTTGTGGCTAGGTCTACGTCGTTGTAAAAACCCTAAAGCTTATTGTTTAATCGTCTTCTTCATTCTCCATTAAAGTAGACTGGGCCCTTGATAACCCGAATAACTTTCGTCTCGGAACAGCCTGAGGCACTTTTATCCAATTTCGATCGAGGGAAAGATTTACCACTCAATTGCTTTCAATCACGCGCACTCATCATCTTACAACGGGTTCTTTTCGGGGGTGGCTGGTAACCTATGGTGGTCTCGGCTACCTACATTTTGTATTATTTCGCGATATTAGTTCTACAAGGTTTGGACATCTGTGGTATTTGGGAGGACGGCGGAGATCCGCTCACTCAGGCGCTCACTGAAGTCTCTGACACTATCCGGAGTGCCAAGGCAACCGATGTTGAACTTCTTTCTTGGGGCTGCACGTGTTTTTTGTCGTTTGATAGTGGTCAGAGCAAACATTTGCTCCTCGGAAAGTGCGCACGTTCAAGATGTTGGATGTTGGATGCCTTGCGCCGATTAGCACATCGTCGATTTGGTTAGTGGTTCGACCATGTGGAGATCGCCAGGTTGCTGTGTAGATTTTTCGTCTTGGAAACCTAGTGTTACTTATCACTGTATTACGAACGGAAAAAGCCATTGGTGGAAGCACCTCTAAGTTATCGTTGTTCAAATACATAAATGGAACTGACGGAAGCAGCCTTACTGCAGTGTTAAATAACGCAAAAAGAAAATATAACAAAATTAACTGACTAGTGTCGAAAAACTTTCAATAATCTAACCCTTTGTACATACAACAAAAACCGTTGTGACGCAAAGATAGCAAATTAGAAAAAATGAAAGCGGATCAAGGTAGCATACTTTGAGGAGCTTGTAAAAATGCATGTCTTATTCATAGCAATTGATAAACAATAAAAAAAAAGTCTGCAATGGGGCACCAAAACATCAGTGGAGTTGTTAGTGCAGTGCGTATTGCATTAGCTTCCCAACTAGCTGGTCCTAGGTTCAAATCCCAAGTTGAACTCAAAAAGTTTTTCGATTAAAATGGAAAATCAACTAGACAGCACCACTAATAAAGGAGTCTGATGATCGGCTTGGCACCCGTGAAATAGCTATAACTCCAGCCAAATAAAGGAATTGACGGAAAAAGCCGTTGGTGGAAGCACCTCTTAGTTGTTATCGTTGTTTAAATAAATAAATGGAAGCCATTATCTGTTGTAACTTTGTGGAGGCTGTGCTTTCCAACTAATCCGCCAAAGATGTCTTCCTTACCGATTTCCCATGACGAATCCGCATCCAAATATGTGCATTCTCTGATGACAGCTGTAATAAATGTCGCAATTTTTTTCACTATTCCTGATCCAATCCATATTTCCTGAATCGCAGTAATGTCTGCCTTATACTGCGAGAGGACAGATTCAAGTTTCTGACTTGCACCTGGAGTGTAGAGTGTTCTTACATTCCAGGTACAAAATCTCAATTCATAGTCCGTTGTCGTTCCGGGTCTGGTTATTATACGAGGGGTAATTACCCGAGGCTGGTGTCTCTTTCATAACTATCAAGTTTTTTTTTACTGTGGAGGGGTTGTTAGCCCCTTGCACTAACCTCCAAATTTGTTTGGCCGTTGATAAGGTGCTTCTGTTTCCCCGTTTTGCACCCGCGCTTACTAATTTCGCAAGTTATACATATCAAGAGATATAATCAGTACCCGGTGATTACCACGAGGAGGTAAAGTAAGCACTTGGTGTGTAGAAAAAGTTCCAGCATACGCCCCCAGATCCTACAATACCCGACCACCATTCAGTGGATACACTGGAACTAAAAACCGAATCAGTAACTGCGGTTGCATACAATTATGTATGTTCCTTTGATGGAATATCAAAGAATTATTTCTGAATAATAAATAGTAATTCGGCTATGACGGAAACGGAAATGTGCATCGGTGTTTAGCGCGATAATATGCGTTTGGTTGTCAGTCACAGATAAGATAAAGGGAGATCGGAGACTGACTTACGTCTCACCCTCGAGATATAGCAAATTTTACTCATCCGTTATGTGAATAAATGAAAAAAGAACAGTAACAAAAATGAGGTGAGGTCCAGCGGAATGTTGAGAAAGTATAAGGGCTGAACCATAAATAGGCGTGTTTTATTATAAATTTATCGGGTTAGGGTTAATTTTTTTGCACACAAAACAACAACAAGCTGTGACCCGGTACCTACCGGGGTTTATGCTCTCGTTTTAAAATTCCGACGCACATTTCAAATTTTTTCGTAAGTGTCTTCGATTGACCTGTCGGAATTGGAAGAGATATCTACGGTGGTAGAATCCGAGAGAATTTTGCTCTGACCGGGTACGGTAATTATCGGATCAGCGTACGCAGGAAATTGAGAATGCCTTTGGTGTTGACGGTGGAGTTTTGAACCCTCTAAGCATGACAGCGCATAGCTTTGTCCAAATATTTTTTTGACATCGAATGATTCCGTAAGCTCAATGCTAACTTTGATGGAGCAGCGTGAGTTCACCATCTCATTTTGCACAAACGTACGAGCTTGTTATTTATTTATTTATTTTTATTTATTTATTTGTATGCTTACACATTAAGAAGATAATTCTTATAAATTAGTGTTAAGCTAATATTTAATGTTATCAGGGCTGCAAAAACTAGACTTAGCTCTGGCATCACAAAGCTATGTCTAGTTGCTGTTATACGTGGCCTTAAAAACGATAAGGAAGTGGTCAGGTGTCGATTTGGAGTTGATAGGTTTTCCCAGGATCTGCTTCAATGTGAAGATTTGGTAGATGGTTCTTAATGAAAGGCTTCAGGCTGTCACAAATTAGGACAGAGAAATTCTTGAGATCCATATTAAAAGAAAGCAAATTCCTCTGTAGTTGACCCAATTTAAAGGATATCCCTTCTTCAGGATAGGACAAAAAATACTGGGGTTCTATTCATAGCATATGGAAATGTTTTTTGAGTTTGCTTTTTATTTCGTTATTTTGTGACAGGGAGAACTCTGGGTGAAATGATTAGATTCTCTTTTTTTCGAAATAAATAAATTTTAAACAAAATCATTTCTTTCTAAATAATTAAAAAAAATCGTTGTTAGATTAACTGAATTTATGATTCTCCCTTAAACTTGTGAATTTATTTTTAACTTCCCAAAGGAAGTGGTCCGATTTTGTGAATCTCCAATGTTTGCATATCTTGTTTCGAGGTCACTAGAATCTGAATCAAGCGTTTTTATGATGATGTCTATGTGTGTGTATGTGTCTCCGTATGTGCGTATGTGTGTTACGTTTTTTCAGCTCGATTATCTCGCGAACCACTCATCGTATTGTCAAAAAATTGGTGTCATTCGACGCGATATTGTGTTGTTAAGAGCTGATTAGGTTTTGACCGAAATCGGACTAGCGGTTTTTTTTATGGCAATCAAAAATCTAAGAAAAAGACAGATGGACGTTATCGCCAGACCCACTTTTTTCGACGTCTTTTTTCAGTTAAAATTCAGTAGAAAAAAACTTAAATTTTGATTAGAGTCCTAAGAAAATCTTGCAAAATGCACTTTCAAATCTAACCACCATAAAGTACACCTAAATGAATTAATTACTAGCTATTTTCCACCACAGCAGTTGTTTTCAATAAAAACAAAACCACACAGACAAAATCTCTTTTTCCAACTCTTAATTTTAATAAATTTTACAATCTTTTACAACCGAAGACTAACAACCACAACTCTCTTATAATTGCTCTTTGCGTGCGGTAGTTTTTTCCTCGTTAAAGACAAAATACAACTTTTAATATACCCCACTTATAAAAATATACCCACAAACCATACTGACGAGAGGTGCGTTCGTCGTCCATCATCAACTTAAAAGACAACAAAAAAATTACACAGCTAAAATTCATACCATTGCTGCTTTGAGCGCCACAAAAGGGGTCTCAAAAGCACTCAACTCTATCTTGCTTGTAAGTTGGTCGATTGCAGTCAAACCACTGTTAACCGTCGTCTGAGTCGAATGTTCGTTCAGGATTTAAAAAAAAGTAGTGTTTTATGGTGCCGTGTTAAAAAGTTTAAACTTTAAAAAATTTATAATTTTTATTGCAAATTTTGTTTGCTGATTTTATCATCTGTGCGGCTAAGAATTTAGAAAAAATTCAAGTGATCTCAAATTATAGAAGAAATAGCCATAATGATTGTTAATTAAAATAAATATATCTGTGTAAGCTCTTGTACAGAAAGTTGGTATCATGATCGATTGTATAATTTCGATTAAGTGAAGTGATAACTACAAACCGAAACTTAAGTTAATTCGAGAGTTTTTTCACTGAAAAAAAAAAAAATAAACAAAAACAATTCAAATTTGCAGTATTTGTGATTTAACACCAAACAGAAATCAACAAAAAGGTTTGATTTGTTTTCTTATAATTAAAAAAAAAAATGAACTTTTCCATTTAGCATTGTTCCTTGAAAGCAGGAATATAATTGAGTTCCTAAGTGGCCTAGTTTACATTGAACGATTTTTCTAGTAGTGAATATTTTTGTTCGGTGATGTTGAAAACTTGCAAAGGAAAGGAAAATATTCTCTGCAAAAACGATTCGAGTTCAAGAGATTTCGAAATTCTTTATAAAATTAACTCAGGCTGAAAAAAATTCCTTTGAACTGTCATTTTGACACTTTGAAGACCCATTTGATATCCTTGTGCATGTTTTATGTCAATTAATCAGTTTCTTGTGACATAAAAAAGAAAACAATGATTGATGGGTTATAAAAGTGTGACTTGTCACTCTTTTTTTGCATTTTGTTCGAAAGTTCAAAATGACAATTATGTCAAAAGTGTCATAAAATTAAAATCGATATAGCGGTGATGATTGAGCGTGACATTAGCAACCATCTTAATTATAGTTTTAAAATGCAAGCAAATCTTTTTTGTTTGTATTTTCTTCTCGGTTTACTTTTTTTCTTCAGACACTGATTTCTTAACGATTACCGCCAACAGATGCAAAGGTACCATTTGTCATAATGATTTCTAAATTGCAACATGTTTTTGTGTGGCGCATTATTTGTAGATAAATATGTCAATGGCGTCATGACAGACCGGCATTTTTTTTTAAAGAAGGGCTCATCACTTTTTTGTATCATCACAAAATAAACAACACAAAAATTGACCAAAAAACGGAAGTAAATTAAAAAATAGACTGTCAAAAATGTAACTAAGTTTGAAAGTTGACTGGAAGTCAAACATTCATTATAAATGAAGGTCTAACGAGATAGAAAAGACTTTCAGGTTTTTCGGGTCGGGTTGAAAATCAATTATTAATTCAACCTAGTGAACACATGTGTGCAAAGCCGCTTTTTTTAAAATTGGCACATTTAAGTCTTTGTTATTGTTGTTTTTTTTTTTTTTTTTTACGTTATCACAAATCTTACATTGGAAATAGAAACAAAAAATCACTCAACTTGTTTTACCAACTTGTATATTGGATTTAAGAAAAGTCATCCAGTTTTGTTTATAAGTTTGACTATAAATCCGAAGGTTCTTTTCATCATAAATATTCATGCAAATGTCTTGGAGAATTCTGTGGTTTTTTCTCTTTTTTTTTTGTAATAGTAACCAATCAACAACGTGTTTGAAAATTATTAGTTTTGTGTGTCCAAAAATTCACATAAATCTTGTTGGTCTTTTTTTAGACTCAAAAGTAAGTATAAGACCACTTCCTGATGTGAATAATGCATTGCAAAAATGTGCCCTTGACGAATTTTGGATTTTTATTTTGTGTTAAAGCTTTGACATCTTTACTTCCTGAAAATGAAAACAAATACATATCAAGCGTGGGGTTTTTTGAAGGTTCTATAAAATCGGCAAAATGTTTGTCTTCTTTTTCTTAGTTCTTTTTAAGAGCTAAACGAACAAAAACTAGGTCAATCAAAGTGGCTATTAGCATTCCAAATCGTATGATTAATTTTAATTTTGATTTTTATGAACACATTTTGCATTGAGATTATGAGTTATGCTCATGATGTGTCAGCATTATGCTAATAAATAAAAATGGTTAAACCACAACAGATTCACTCTCTTTTGTAGTGAGGTAGGTTCACTTTGAAATACACAGTTTTTGGATGGAAAATTTAAATTTCATAAAATGTTAAGTATACGCCCGAGTGAACCAGATATTTATGTTTTCAGTTCAAAATGTTTGTATTAGTATGATTATTCAGAGCTGCCGGCATGTTCAATGACATTTAAAAATAAAAGAAAAGGTATTTTTTGGAACACAATACTACGGTTCAGATTTTAAAAAGTCGATAATTTTCATTCAGCCTCATATTTTAAAATGAAACTGATTAATAATAAGTTGGCACGAGGTACAACTGCCCCTCGTTCCTAGCAACAAGTCCTATGGTTATTTTGGGAATGAAACATTTTGTCCCGAATAGGATTGAAAGCATCAAACTCAAAGAAAAGTCATGGTTTCATTCAAATTGCGAAGAAGTCATCGGGAAAAAAGAAGTAAAATTCCGGTGTTTTAGAGTCAACCCAACTGAGAAAAACCGGAATAAGTTTAAACAAGACAGGAAGGCCTGCAATGCTCATATTCCTCAGACCAAATTTTTACATGACCAACAATGAAGGCAAAAAATACTGCAATGTCCCATAGGTAGTAAGAATTTTTGATCTTTGTAAGAAATATGAGAATTCTTCTTCTTCTCGGTCCATACGCTCGTTGACAATGACACTCTAGTTTTAAGCTCTCTCGCGAAAGCTAGCGTTTTTGCTAGGCAGTTCACCGCCAACTCTTCGCTGCCAGAGAGTATCATGACTCCGCCTGTTCTTGAGTGAGTCAATGATTCCATGGGAAAAATCTTATTTCGCACTCGTTCTGTGGCGAGTGTCCTTAACGATTTCAACATACATAAATCCACGCTGGTCCGGATGGTATACCAGCTATTATTCTGAAGAGGTGTTCTTACACGCTGGCAAAACAATTGCGTAAGCTTTTCCATCTATCCTTTTCTTCAGGGCTCGTTCCAAAGTTGGAAAACAACAAACAAGGTGAATCTTCTTCTCCCTCTTACTATCGGCCGATTGCACTTAAGTCCCTTCTTTTTAAGGTAATGCTGATAAACTGATAGAGCTCAAGCTCAAGAAATATCTCGAAGGTCGATAGCTTCTTAATGACCGGCAATACGGTTTTCGCAGCAACAGGTCCACTGGTAATCTGATGGATCATCCAACCGAACAGTAGAACAAATCTTTACATCGTAAGACTGTTGCACTTGATATTTCAAAGGCATTTGGTTTGGCATCTTGCTCTGTTATCGAAAATGCGTGCTTTCAGTATCGATGAATCCCTTCTTCGTTGGATTAGAAACTTTCTTTCGCACCGTTCAATACAAGTTTTATTGGATGGTTTGAAGTCTGAAACCCACAACATAAATGCTGGTGTGCTCCAGGGATCCGTTTTGTCTCCGACCCTCTTTCTCATTATTATAAATGATCTTCTGTCTGTAACTTCTAATCCAATAAATTGTTTCGCTGACGAGAGCACTCTTAGCTTCTCTTATTCGTTTCCAGACTCACGAACTGGAACGGAAAAATATGATAAGCTCATTAAACTCAGACTTAAACAGCATTGTCCAATGGGGAATTAAAAACCGTGTAGAGTTTAACGCTTCGAAAACCCAAAGCTGTCTTGTATCGTTGCAGCGAGATATACCCCCTTGCCACTGTCCATGAGTGGCACTTCGATCAATGAGACCGAGCATCTCGAGATTCTCGGTATGTACAATACTGACTTCCACCTCTTGTGGAATGAACACATATGCGATGTCGCCAAAAATGCCACAAGATGTCTCGGTTTCTTAAGACGGGCTGGTGCTCCAGTGACGTACTTAAGTATTCTGGACAGTATTCAAAAAAGTGCATTCAAGATTATTGGTGATCATACCATCGTTGAGTCATTTACATCTCTTGAAAATCGGTGAAATGTCGCATGCCTCACCCTATTTTACCGTTACTTCAACGGTATATGCGCTCTAATGAAATAGATAGTTGCATTCCTCCCTTTAAGATATTCAACTGTATTCAACACACTTGAGCCCAACTTCGGACGTACTGTCATCTACAGAGAATCGTTCTTTATCCGTACTACACGGATGTGGAACTCTTTTCCATACTCTGTCTTCTCCAGTCATTATAATATTCAAGAACTGAAGACCAAGGTTCACCGACACCTCCTTTTACATCCTCTATCCTTTACCTAATACTCGCTCTGGGCACTTGGCATATAAAGAATAATGAAAAAAGCCCTTGAATGCGCGTTGATTATGCTACTTCGTTATCAAATTCCTAAAAATAATACGACACTAGTTTTACTTGTCTTTAAGGCTTCATATATTAAGTTGCAAGACTAGAAAAGATTATAACTCTGCTTTTCATTACGACGGCTCACCTTTAGTTCGTGGGAAAAAAAAATCTTACACTTTTGTAACTTTGGGCTTTTAAACAAAAGTCATGCCATGATTTATGATCACATCAACTAATTAACTCATAAACCTCTAACATAATAATATTTTAATGTCTGTCCATGTCAAAAGCACATGTGATATCCCAAGCAATTCTCTCAGCGTCTTCATAAGCATAATGAGTGAACAAAGAAAGCAAAAATATGGAGTATCCTCAACATAAAATCAAACAAGTACCTTAGTCCCCCAGTTCCCAATTAAAAGCTAGCTTAATCACGTAGGAATCGTATGAGGTCTTATGTCTTTCAATTTCGAGACAATTTGTCCGGTTTCGGAATTTCAATTCTTCTTCTCTTCTTTTAATTTTCAAATGCCCCCAATTGACCAGTCAACCATCACACGTGAAATCAACTGACACAACGAAAATACAAAAAGTCAAGTGCCAAATGATATTAATAATAATTACGAATAAAATTCCGTTTTGAATTTTAAATGGAAAAAATAGAAATCATCAACATTCAAAGGCAGCGAAGAAGACGGCAAACGGAGCGCGGCGGTTATTTTCTTTGGTATTGTTTGGGTGTATTTGAAAATAACGAAGAACGTGTCGGTACAATGGAGTACGATTAACACTCTTCTCGCATATCACCCCTTCCGACATCGACACTAACATTTCATGCAATCTGAAAGTTGAATTACTTTCGGTTTCAGTGTATTTCAATTTTGTTTTGCTTTGCATTTTCAACCCGAAGGAATATAACAATCAAGGTTTTTTGGCTACCATAAAACCGAACCAAACCATCATAGACAAATCGTATGGTTGTTGTGATTTGGCCAGAGTTATAAGTGTGTGGCAGTGCATGCAATGCGGGTATTATTGCATTGAAATGTAGACTCGCGTGGTCGTTGAGTTAACAGCTGGTATAGATATGTGTATCGGGTCTTAATTGGTTGGAATGAAAGTGGAAACGAAATATTTGTTAACTATAGTGCAGAGCGTGTGTTTCGAATGATACTTGGTAGTTTTGCTTCTCAAAGTAACACTTTGAACAACAATAACACTTTTTAAAGTTCATTGTTTTCAAATGGTGTAATATTGGCTTGTTGACAAAGCGAAAAAAACAAAGAAAATTAAAAGCCATTGAGATAAACGCTGTGTTAACAGTTTGGCTCAAGTACCTGCTCTTATTCGTATTATTACTTTTCCTGGAAATTGTAATGGAGCTTTTGAAAACAATTTATTTAGACTGTTTGAGCACTTCCTTCATTCGATCATTTGATGCACTTTTCATTGCTCTTTTTTTTTGAAAACGGAATACATACGAAAGTTCGTTGCCTCCGAAGTTCCAGAGCAACTCTGTTGACGTCGCCTCAATTTTAAAGTGGACCTAACGAAGGAAAAGTTCTTCTCATCACTTAAAATTTTTATGGTCACGATTTATCCTAGACGTGGTGATCGGCTGTCCTTTCTAGTTTACTATTAAACCTAACTTTTTCGCTTCCGTCTTAAAAGTTACAAGCACTCAACCTGACGTCATGTTGTGTTCTTCTAATTAGCAGCATGAATCAGTAATTGCAATGCCGCTGCGAAGTCTCTTCCTTAGCTCCATATGCCTGTTAGCACTTCTTTTCAAATCAAGGGTTTCGTTGTGCCCGGAGTTGTTGATTTAGCATTAATTGCGATCGTCATGAAATACTTGTTTACACTCAACTTAATAAATCCATTGCCTTGCAGGATCTAAAATTTAACGCTTTGGTGCCACCAAAAACCTTCAACTCAGGTCAATACCCAAACATCATTTGAGATACTAAACAATCGATGTTCATTTTTGTGTTCATTGGAACATCAAAAACAAAAATTGTCTTAATTTTTTAATGACACTCATCTCAAAGCCAATAATCCTATCGAATAAGTTGTGCAAAAAGCAAAAGTGATAGTCCCCAGGCAACGGTGTCGATTTTTCCATTACTTTATCATTTTTTAGTGACAATTTTTCTTAACGCAAAGAAAGAAAAAAAACTAAAGAATGACTGATGGTATCTTTTGAAAGTATTCATGTTATCTTTGCAAAATGTATGTTATTGACTTCCATGTATTCTTTCTTGCACGTGACTTCTTCAAAACTATTCATTTTGAAGACGCATTTCAAAACAATAAATAATCTCTTGATAATAAGGAATTGCTAAGAACATCTTCACGCCACCAAACACAAACTCCAAAAAAAAAAACTGCAAGCCTTGAAGATTATAATTATTATGCAAATCATTTAATAAATTCTACTCGTACGTCTTCAGACAAACATTGGATTGGCGTACGTGCAAAATAATAGAAATATTTAACAGAAGTTTATAGCCAGAGCTTGTGTAGTGCTTTTTTTGGGACAAGTCACATCGCAACAGTGTTTGAAACACTCAATTTGATATGCTATATAAGACAAAGGCAATAAACATTCTTAGCTATAAACAAAATACCAACATTATGAGTATAGAAAAGGCGGCTAGCTTGACGTCAGCTTATAAATTACATTTTAATAAGTTTTGTGAATGGAACGCATACAATTTTGTTTTTGTGATTGTCGCCTAAGGGGGTTGCATAGTAACTTTTGTTTCGAAACTTGTTTGTTTACAGGTGCAGTTATAGCATTCGATTTTTGGGAGATAATAATTAGACACCAAAAAGATAAACAAGATAAATAATAATTAAGAAGTAACTTTGCCTTCTATGCATGTTTGAAGAATTTTTTGCTCGTAGCTTCGAGATGAATCTCAGCCAATGGTCACTTTGTTGATACTTTAGAAAGATGATTAGTAGATGGATGAATAAATAATAAGCAATTAAATTAGGTTTTAATAATTTAATTATTATTGTTTGTAGACATTTGGGTAATTTTTTGGTTTTAATTCAAAAACAGGTTCGCTTCTCAGCTCTTTCGTTTGCTACTGAAATTAAACCAGAAAAATATTCCAAAAGATTTAGAACAGGACAAACGAAAGAAAGTTTGATAATAACAAGGACAAAAGCTAAAATCAGTTCAACGACAAGAAATTAAGCACACAGGTGCCTGCGTATTGGCTGTAGCTTAGTGGTTAGGTGCGTTGGCTGCTAAGCAGAACGTCGTCGTGGGTTCGAGTCCTACTCGTGCCCATAGTTTTTATTTCATCTTTCATGGGCACTGCCTCTTGCGAAGAACTGACAAAACTTAATTTCCAAGAGTATCATCTATCATGAAAAGCACTTCTCATCTTTGCCGTTCGGAATCGGTTAAATTGTAGGTCCCCTCAATTCTTCACACGCACCTAGAGAATTGTTGATGAGAGTAAGCCACTTAGGCTCTTGGCTCTTCAGAGACCTTTCGTGTCACTTTATTTATTTTTTTTATTTATTTCTAGGTGCCTGCGAACAAGTCTCTATTTCACTTCTTCCATACGAATTTCTCAACTGCATAAAAGTCTCATGTAATTTGTTTCTTGAGTAAACTTACAAAAAAAAGTTCCAACTTTGCACTTTAATGTCAAAAGTCACATGTCACAACTTTTGCTTCATCGTTATTCTTTTTCTTGCTCAACTTACTTCGAAGCAAAAAAAATGTCACTCGGTTAAAGATCCATAGGCACACCACCCAAAGATTTGCATAGAAAGTTTATTTCTTTTGTCTTCGCAGAAATATTGTCATTTAGCTACGAATGAGTGACTCCCGGTCTGTGACAATAATTGCCTATGTAAAAAAATGTACATTACTAATCACAACAAAATGTTTAAGTATCAGATGCCTGCTTAAGTCAAGATTTTTATTTCGTCGCTCGGTGTGTTTTTCACCATTTTCGTATTACTCTTACACATTTGCAAAATACCATGAAAATGAGAACACTTTCACTTAATGTTTGTTAAATGGCCGAAGTCCCCATCAAAGAGCAATAAAATAAAACGACATTGAAATATTAAACTAAGCGGTGTAGACTGAGAGTTGCATAACCCAAGAGGCAGAAGAAGGCAAAACGAAAAGAAAAATGTTGACAGCAAAAACTGAGAAAAAGAGAGAGATTTATTTGAATGCAAACAAACGAGTATTATGCTCAAAGGATATGTACGACTGCGAGTAGATGCAGGAACAATGAGGTATTGCTTTCTCTGAATGTTATTTAACATTGAATTGATTAAAATACGAACTTAACGTATTGTTTTGAGTATCATTGTGTTATGCATGAAGAAAATCATGGGTTGAGTACTGAAATGTATGTTTTTTTTTTTTAAACCGGAAACTATTGAAATTTTGGGTACCTATTACACACGGAATTATTTATTTTCCTACTGTCCTTCATAATTAAAAATTATTTTCCATATCATGTTACCAAAAATTTAAGGTCTTTCCAGTTTTTTGTTTAGCATTGAAGATAGTAATCAGATATACGGATCGGACTCAATCGAGGTCTTCCTCGCACAAGGATGGACATGCACAACGTTAAAGTTTATTCTTCAATTACTATGTAAAATGTCTTGAAGGGTGTACGGCCGTCAATTTTACTGATAAAGTTGGAAGTTAACATTAATAAATGGCTTTGTAGAGCATTTATTATTTTTGGCATTGGTCAGAGATGTATTTTTTTTTTAATGCGATGCTTCGAAGCTAAGAAACTAGCTGATTAAAGATGATGCTCAAGTTCAATTTGGATCGGAGCTTCATACGAAAACCGTTTCCTGATGCCAACGCGATTCCTACAGCTAAATAGTTTTCCATTAAGGACTTGGTCCATTACTCGGTCATTTACATTTCGACCGAAACGGCCGCTATTTTCCATTCAATAGTGGCTCTGAGCTCTTCCACCGCTCGGTTTGTTGGCATAAACCAATGGCTTGACGAACATAGCTCCAAAAAAATAGTCTACAGGCGTTAAGTCGCTCAAACGAAGCGGGCAATCAATTGATTCATTTCAATCAATGATCCAATAAAGCAGACGAAGCACTTGGAGGTTGTTTTCCCTTGTCCTCAGTTAGATGTCGAAACACAATCGCTAAACTTGCAGTACACTGTTTATGTATGTTTCGAAACAACTACACCCATTATGGGTTGAGTTGAAATAACCCTTTTGCTTCGCGACCCTAATTTGGGTCATAAGACCGTCAAAGTCTATATCTTCCAATTCGGGTAAAAAATAATCTGTAATCGGTCCACTTCTTGGGCACGCCACCGTGGAATTGACTTATTTGGATCGTTTGCTACCGGACGCCTGGAGGGCAGTGTTATTATCGACACTTCGACCAACCTGTTGTGTTTAACTACAACGGCAACATCACACAACGAAAATGTATGGAGTTAATGCTCTTAGAGTTTTGCATGAGAAGTACCGCTGAGGTCCGCTTTCGTCTGAGCAGAGTTCTTTGTATGTTTTACCTTACTTAGGGTTTGCTCTACATGACATAGCGATTTTAGTCCTTGTACTTTGGATACTATAATCAACCACTGCTTTAAATAGTACAACAACTTATTAACTAACTTAGCCATCTTCATTTTAGCTGTCATTATACCACTAACAGACTAGCTAACTAACTTTTATTTTACGGTGTATAAGCTTTGGATCGATCCTGAAAAAGGGAGATCTTTTAAACTGCGCCAACTACAGAGGAATCAGTCTACTTAACATCGTCTACAAGATCCTCTCTGCCGTAATTTGTGAACGGGTTGAAGCCTTTCGTCAACAATCTGATTGCTCCTTATCAATGTGGCTTCAGGGCAAGAAAGTCAACCATCGACCAAATGTTCACGTTGCAGCATATCCTTCAAAAGACCTATGAACTCCAAATCGATACCCACCACCTTTTCATCGATTTTAAGGCCGCGTATGACAGCATCTTCAGAGACAAACTGTAAAAAGCTATGTCTAGTTTTGGCATCCCTGCCAAGCTCGTTCGCTTGTGCAAAATGACGATGGAGAACTCACGCTGCTCCATCAAGGTTGGCAACGAGCTTACGGAATCTTTCGACGTCAAAAAAGGATTCAGACAAGGCGATGCACTGTCGTGCGATTTCTTTAACATCGTTCTTGAGAAGATAGTGCAGAACTCCACCGTCAACACCAGAGGCACTATCTTCCAGAAATCTGTTCAACTTCTCGCGCCTTTGTGAGGATTGAGACAGAAGCGGCAAAAATGGGTTTAGCGGTAAATGAGGGAAAACGAAGTATATGCTGTCTTCGAGGAAGGACACCCAACACCGACGGCTCGGACAGAACGTCACAATAGACGCATACAACTTCGAGGTAGTAGAGGAGTTTGTCTACCCAGGCTGCGCTATAAACACGGCAATAACACCAGCGCCGAGATCAGACGAAGAATAACTTTTGCTAATCGCTGTTTCTTGGCTAAGAAAGCGATTGATCGGAAAAAACCTCTCTCGAGCAACTAAGTTAAAATTGTGCAACACCCTCATCATCCCAGTCCTGCTGTATGGTGTAGAAGCATTGACCTTGACAAAATCGGATGAAAGTGTCTCAGGCTGTTTCGAGAGGAAAGTTCTTCGCGTCATCTTTGGCCCCGTGTGCATTGAAGGGGAATGCCGCAAAAGATATAACAGCGAACTTTACGCGTTGTACAATGACATGGACCTAGCCAGAAGGGTCAAGGACATTTAGAGCGGATGGACACCAATGCTCCGGCCCAAAAGCCTTCGACACTATTTCCGAGGGTCATAGGAGGAGAGCAAGACCGCGACTCAGGTGGCGCACTCAAAAGGAAGAAGACCTCAATCAAGTTGGAGTGCAAAACTGGAGACAGCTAGCTACGGACAGAGCTGGCTGGCGGAGCCTGTTGATTGAGGCCCAAGTCTACAACGGACTGTAGCGCCACCTTAAGTATAAGTAAGTAAGTAAGTAAGTAACGTTTTTGAGCAGCGATCCTTCGAGAAGACCTCAAGTCCTTCTTTGAAAGGCCAACGTTTTGTGTGCCTCATTTTAAGATGCATGGAATAAACTTTATACAATTCCATTTCACATTTTTGGAAGCATAAAAGTACTGTTAGAGTTATTTTTAATATGAGCAAATCAGCTCGTTTATGAATAAATGTCGTCTCCTCAAAACGGTAAAACCAATTTTTACTACGGAGAAAATACAGGTTTCAAAATGTGTAGTTCTAAAAATCCCCCTGAAAAAAAATCTCTTTGGAAGTTTCGATGTACAACAACAAAATATCTAGTATCCGGATTAAGAAAACAACTTTTCTAATTATCGAATTAATCTTAAAATAAATATAAAGAACATTCGAAAACTTATAAATATTTAAAAGCTTATAATTCGACAACAATAATTAAATCTTGGTAAACAAAATTTTCCCCATAAGAATATGCGGTTGTCGTTGTGTCGTTTTTTTTGAAAATGTCAAGATGATACATAACTTAATATTTCCAAATAGCCGGTCAAATTTAAATACTCATTCTCGCCTCAAAAAAAATATCAACAACAAAATTTGAATCTTCACATCAATTATATAATTATCAAAAATTATACCGACGAATGTATGTGTGTATATTCATCAAATAGATTTCTGCCACCTTTAATTTGATGTGGTTATTTATTTGTTTTCGGTTTTTATATTTTTCTTCTTCTTCAGACTCTCCAGTTCACTGTCAAGTTCAAGGTAATCATTGTCATCTTACTGTATCGTAGATCATGCAAACACTGACGCGCTATTTCTTTCGTTTGTTTGTTTTTTTTTGTGCTGTCTATTGCCCATCACTTTTGAACTCAACAACTCAAAGTGTGAACAACCATTAATCTAAAACTTGACAGCCATGAAAAAATAGCATCCGCCGTTGCTTTGGCCAAATATTTAAATAGTCAGATTTTCATATAATTAAGATGACTTCAATGCAACACTAACTGTCAGTTGCAGACACAAAAAATCTACAATTGAAGATGAATTATTATCAGTTATCACACTGCAGTTCAAAACCGGCAGCGGGCGCAACGGATCGTGTGTAAATGATTGAAATGGAATGCCACTTTCACGAAGCATTTTTTTGCCTCATGTTCATCAAGACTGGCACAGAGTGCGAGCTTTATTTTATTGTATAAGCTTTGATTGCCCACCTACGGGCCATTAAAAAAAGAAAAGAAAAACAAAAACACACAGTTAAGTGAATTGAAAAATTCACTCACGAAATGAGTTGCATTTCGTTACCGCCAATATAAATCGAATTTGTGGTTAAATTCGAACGAAAGCAATGGTATCCGGAAGAGAAAAGAGCCTCTTTGTTGATCAACACAAAATTAAATATGGCCACTAGGTACGGTACCTGTTATAAAAAGTGGCTTTGTGTTGCGTTCAGTTTTTTGGTTGCATTTACACTGTGCGAGTTTGTAGTTATCACTTGAGTAATGGAAATAAAATTAAAGGAAAGTAACAGAGTGAGATAGAGTATACAGTTTATGACGATGACGAATCTGAGCAACCTGAAAAAAGAAGATGAAAATTTAATCACACACTTAAAGAGGTTTATATTTCAGTGGTGATTAATGAATTTCTGTTGGACGTGGTGTTCAGTAAAGTGCAAGATGGTTATGCAATTCGAATACAAAAAAAAGTACTAGATGGAAAGGTAACGAGTTAAGAACCAGATTAGAGGTGCTTGCATTTATGCTGCAACAGAAGCTAAATCATTGAATTTGTTGTTATGCAATTCGATTTATAAGCGAATTACAGAGTTAATTATAAAATTAGACTTTGAGTCAACTTTTGCAGCATAAGGTTCAAGTCACGCTTTGAAATGGCCTACAGATTATAAATTTACAATTTTTCATATGAAAAAAGCAATGTTAAATGGACTTTTGTTTATGGAAATCACGTATTGGGGTCACTTAACAGTTTTGTGGCAACGTTTTGTGATTTTTTTTTTTTTTTAGTTTTGGCGTATCACTTCACTCTCTGTTGTCAGAGTGCATTTTATGGGGACGTAAATTCATACGCACATATTGAAGGTACTTGCACGTGATGTTGCGCGGTTTTTTTTTCGGGGAATTCGCGTTCGTGGTGGTTATTTTGTAAGTTATGGAACCAATTTTATGTGTTTTGTTTATTTACTTTCGATAAAAGTCGTGCGAAGTTTCAAGGTTAAATTTATTAAATTATCTACATAGGTACCAACTATGTATGAAGTTTGCCTTTTTTTGGAATTTCAATAAGAGTTTACTCATCCCGTTTTCGAAAAATGATATTTTCAGCAAAGGACACCGTGACATCATGATAATTTTTGCTTACATTTGTGGCATTATTGTTGAATTTATCAGTTTTTTCATACACTTTATCGTTTTAGAACAGATCGCAATGTTTTCGTGTGGCTGCAAACAAGAGAGGACCGAGATGGTTACCTTGAGGTACTCCAGATTTAACTTTGAAGTATCTTGAGTTCTCATTTAAGTTGCACAAATTTGTTTGTTTTTAAATGTACTGAAGGAGTTGGAGAGCTTCGTAATGCCTTTTCCAATTTTACCAAAAATACTGGAATAGAGTGAGTTTCCCATGGTGGCGCTACAGTCCAGGTCGGACCAAGGGCTCAACCAACAAACTTCTCCAGCCAACTCGGTCCCTAGCTAGCTGTCTCCAGTTTCACACGCCAAGTTGGTTCAGGTCCTCTATACCACCTGTGTGCTCCACCTGAGTCGCGGTCTTCCTCTTCTGCGACGTCCTTCCGGGTTGGATTCGAAGACTCTACGAGCCGGAGCATTATTTTCCATTCGCTCAACATGACCCAACCATCTTTAGGTTGGGCCTTCCTGCAGCGTCTTCTCCTTCTGGCGCTGAGTCCACCTCGTGTGTCCACCATATCTCCTGGACTTGGTTGAACCGCACACTTTGACCTCTGTCGATCGATCCCTGGCTCAACCGACCTCTTC
>CAKKXW010000002.1:8803849-9075354 GCA_920937365.1 Sphaerophoria rueppellii | reverse complement strand
TTACACTCGAGCCCAACTTCGGTCGTACGCTCAAGTATAGAGAATCGTTCTTTAGCCGTACTACGCGAATGTGGAACTCTCTTCCACACTCTGTTTTTCCCGATCATTGCAATGTTCAGGAATTTAAAACCAATGTACACCGGCACCTCCTCTCTAACCCCTTCCTTCTTTCCTAAAGTACTCACTGTGTCTATGGCATAAAAAGGGTATAAAAACCCCTTGAGTGTGTGCTCATTATAAAAAAAAAAAAAAAAAAAAAAACACCTCTTATTGGAAAACCCTTTATAATGCCTTATGGTCTTTCATTTCAAATGGCTTCTAAGGGTATACAAAATCCCCTTTAAAAATTCAGTTAGTAACGATCAAAGAAAAATATTAGGAAACGAATTGCTTCTGTAATCAACATTTTGAAGAATTTCAAAATATATAATTTTCCCCCTCTTGTAAGCCGTAAGAGTTGTAATACCCTTCGTCTTAAACCAAACAAAGAAAACCCTAAATACCCTTGTTAACCATGAACTTCTAAATAATTGAGTCTACAAACAAAAGTTCAAACTTAAAACAATTCAGTAACCACTTTTTTCAACTAACATTATTTACAATAATTGTTCAAAGAAACGGCCATAACGACCATGAACTGATTATTCATTTTTACAGTAATAAAATAATTGAACTCATCAAAGATGTAGGTATGAGTTCATGTTTTTTGTCTTCTTTGATATCTGTGTAGATTTCTTTTGGTTAAATTAATGTCATCTTTCATGTTAAATGTTGTGATGAAAACACTTTAATGTCATGTTTGGGTTTTTTTTTGTTCGGTCCATTAACGCTGTCTTAAAGTTTCACTTTAGGAGTGCTGCAGAAGGTCATTTGTTGTTTTCATGCTTGAATAACTAAATAAAGTATTAGTTTTGATTAAAATCGTCTAAAAATATGTTATACTAAGTCCAATGATTCATTGTATCGAAATAACACATCAAGGGTAAAGTTTGTTCAATGTTTGAGGAAACTAATAAATGAGACAGTTGCTAATGTGACAGTTGATGTTGTAAATGTTTACAAGATTAAAAAAGTGTGACACTCGTAAATGATCAATAACGGAAATTTGCTATAAACAGATCCAATTGAAGGTAAGGTATCGACCGGAAATAGCACAACTGACGCTTGTGTTGGCAGAAATGTCACGTAACGAAAATGTTAAATGGTGTTTATGATAAATCAGGTTATAATAAGTCGTTTGTTTTAGAGTTCCAATGTAAAATTTAAGGATTGGAGACAACACTTAATACCAACACAAAAAATGTTAACAAAATTATTTGAGGGTTTTGGTTATTCGAGTTGAATTTTTTTTTTATAATTTGCACCCACTCAAGGGATTTTTATACCCTTATTATGCCAGAGACACAGTGAGTGCATTCGGAAGAAGGGAAGGTGTTGGAAAGGAGATGTCGGTGTACATTGGTCTTGAATTCTTGAACATTGTAATGATTAAGAAAGACAGAGAGTTCCACATGCTCGTAGTACGGCTAAAGAATGATTCTCTATACTTGAGAGTACGCCCAAGGTTGGGATCGAGAGTAAACTGATGGGCGGATACTACTAGCAAACTCTTTGAGGGGAGGAATGCAACTGGCTATTTCTCTAGAGCACATACCGCAGAAATATAACCATAGAACAGAGAGAGACAAGAAACGTTATGACGGTGATCTAACGAATAGAATGACGCAGTGATGTCTCTATCACCGATCATTTTAAGGGCTCTTTTTTGAATACCATCCAAGAGGCTTATGTATGTGGCTGGCGCACCAGCCCAGAGATGAGAGCTGAACTCAAGCTTTGGGCGAATACAGATCTTGTCGATAATAGCCAGATCAGATGGGGAGATGAATTTCTTGCATCATCTTAAGAAACCAGAACATCTTGCGGCATTATTGGCGACGTCGCATATGTGCTAGTTCCACAGAAGGTGGTCAGTTATGCACATACCGAGAATTCCGAGATGTTCGGTCTCATTGATGCAAATGCCACTCATGGATAGCGAATCAACGATACAAGACAGCATTGAGTTTTTGAAGCATCGAAAGAAAGTTTCTAAACCAACGAAAGAGAGCGATACCGAAAGCACGCATTTTCGCTAACAGAGCAAGATGCCAAACTTTATCAAATGCCTGAATACAGGAACAATCTTACTTTCTCCAAAACGATGTAAAGATTTGTTCCACTCTTCGGTGAGACAACCACAGATCACCAGTGGACCTGTTGCTGCGAAAGCCGTACTGCCGGTCATTAAGGATTCGGTCTTCGAGATATTTCTTGACTTATAAGGCGTTGAGACTTCTGAAAAGAAAATAAATAACATTAAGCCAAATACAAACCAATTATCAATGAAAGATTGTTCCTATTTCTGATATAATCCAAGAGAAACAGAAACCAGTCGAAATCAATTAGATTGCTCGTAACCAGTGCACAAAACCTTTCTAAAAACAATCCAAGTCACATGCACTATTCACAAAGAGCCAGAGGTCATGGTCTAGATCTAGATAATATCTCCTCGTGTTTATGTTTTCCAACATCCACACATAAACAATGGGTTAGCACATGCATTAAACCAATTTTTTGTCCACGCTTTAATACCCCCCATTGAAATGGATTCCAAAACACCAAAGAACCATTTGTAGACCATTAGCTCAATTCGAAGAAAAAACTATGCAAATGCAGGCTTGCATTTCATACACCCAGCCGCAAACCAAACCAGTTTGGTTTTGTCATTTCAAAGATCTTAATCGTTTTCCATTTTGAAAAATTACTTGCATGGCTTGGCAAGAACAATTTAATAGCACTCACAAATCTGCTGGATCTGGTTGCCACCATTAACTTAATCAAAATTGTAAGATCAAAAAAGTTAAGTCCACGCAAGCGTATAATTAGGGTTTAAAAATGTCAAAAAAAAAAACAACGCAATTCGATTAATGTCGAAATGTCAAATAAAACGTAATAATTTGGCAATCAAATCCAGGACACGAGTTCTAAATGATGATTCTAGAAATTTGAATAAATGTTAAAAACAATGTTATTGTCCGCATTTTCGTAATACGATTTTTAGAGGTTGTCTTGTGCGTCTTTTGTCTCGTAGTCGCCAGCCGCCCACCCCACCCAAAACTTAAGTCTTCCGCGTAATTAAAATCAACTAAACCTAATTGCTCGTAATTTTGTTTGTTATTTGTTTTGAATATTTTTGACCATTTAGGCGATAGTCGATGGTTTATTTATTTCATTCTTAGACAAACGTTTAACATTACTGGTATAGAGTCAGTGTTGTGATTGGGATTATTTGGTATTCATATTGCGAACTCGAAAATTCGCGTGTAGTCTTCAATTGGAATTTAAGTGTATTTAAATGTAAATGAATAAAATAGTTATATTTTTATTTCGATACTAAAATTAAATAGCTACATGTATGGTTATTTTATTAATATTTTTATTTTATTGTTTATTTCAGAATGACGCCGGTTAGTAGTGCGGGATTGTTACTCCTGCTTTGTGTCGGCGGGACGTTTACTGCTGATATACTTATGGTTACTATGGGTGGAACAAAATCACACAAGATTCCATTTTGGGAACTGGCCAAGGGACTAATTTCAAGGTATGTGCACACAGTTATTATTTGGTTGAAATATTTAGGCCCATTTGGTTAATTCGTTAAATTCTTCTGATGTGTCTATTGTCTTCCAGTCTTACTTTGTTTGGAGTTGTTATATTTCATTTGTTTCACTTACACTTTATGGCGATCTTAGAAAAAAAAAAACAGAAATTCAAAAGTTCAATCCAAAGTTTAATAACGTAACGGAGTTAGCGCTAACAGAAAAGCAGATTTGTGTTTTCGCTTAAAGTTCTTGACAACTTCTTTTTTATTGAAACGCAAAACGCATAATGGCCACGCGGGCACGTTTGCAGCGGTCGATTATTTTTACCCAATTTTCGATGACTCGGCCACACCGGGAACCTTTCCGAACGACTCTGAACTCGCTCACTTGACACAAGATGACAGTTCTTGTTCTGAACAGAACAGAAAAACGATTCCGAATTTGAAGTTGGAATCAAAAACAGAACCACACATACGTGAACACACTTGTGCACACGTATTCGCCGCCATTTTTACAAATAATGCAAATAAAAACAATGTTGTCATATGCATAGACATTCAACCATTAGAAGCAAAAAAATGTGTTTTGCATTGTTCGTTTGGATTACCAAAAAAACGCTAACACCAAAGAGTGACGTTAAGTCACTACTCTCATCAAACTTGCTCTTCAATAAATCAATTGTTAAGTGTGCTGGGTGGATTTTGGCATAATCTTGTCGATACTATATGCAGTCCCAGTCTATCAGCCTTTTTACCGTATCCGGTTCCGATCTGAGCAAATGTCCCGATCGGAAGTTTTATTTCCTTCACCGTACCCGAATCGTAATAAAGACGCATACCGACGCACTTCTTTGCTGTTTTCTGAAAAAAAAAATATTTTTATTTCCGACACTTTTTTGTTTCGGAACAATCGGATAAAAAAGTTAATCAACTAATCGCAATGCATCGCATACAATCGCTCTTATTTTGAAATTCCGACGCAGATTTCAATTTTTTCGTAGATGTCTACGATTTACCTGCCAGAAAGGGTACGGTGGTAGAAAATTCTTAGAAATTGTACGAATCGGAGAGAATTTTGCTGCGATCGGGTACGGTAATAAGGCTGTATATTTTATAATTCGTTTCAAAAATATTCGGTAATCGGCCCCAATTCTTGAGCACGCCGCTGTGGAATTGCCTAGTTTGGATCGTTTGCTACCGGATCCCTGAACCAAAGATTAGAGAAAGAAGGACATATGAAACTGAGTAACGTTTCACCTACCCCCTAAATCCTACAACCTTTATTTTCTTTCATTTTATTTTCTTTTCGTGTACGATTGACGGACGATGAAAATGTACTTATTTGTGAAAAACACTCTCACTTTTCGACAGTTTGATCTTGTAGGCAAATCCTTTTAGATAGCTTGGTTTTCTCTCTCCTTTTATCTCTGGCCTGAAGGGCAGCAGCATTACATTACGAATATGTAAACTCAAATGTTTGCACTAAACTCGTTATCGCCTGTCTCATTGACATATATATATTATGTCAATGGCCTGTCTGCTAGGGCGAGAATTCTGATCGAAAGTCCGCTCATAAAGTTGCACTCACTCACTTCGAAAATTTCTATAATTTGAAGACGTAGCTCGTTCGTGTAATCCACCAGGCTGAAAATAAGTTTACTGAATAAATTGACAATGACAGTTCGATGAAAAGTGAAAAAATAGCCCCATTTAGAATTTTAAGCTAACAGATAGCTTGCTAGTAGCCCATGACTGTTGCACGTTTTCCTGAGAGAATCTCATGCTTTTCTTTCATCAATCATCATCAATTGTCTAAGCTCATGGACTTGAATAAAGGCACGTCCACATTCTTCAATCTTCACCATTGTTAGTAAAATTCCAAACAAACACAAAATCAATATCCATAAGAATCGCAATTATTGTGTATTGAAGAAAAACCTTAACATTTTCATCACGTCCCCGAATAATCATTGTAAAAATAATTCTATGTGATTAAACATTTCAATTTGTAATTTCATTGTTACAAGACTTCAACGATCAATGGCATTGCCCTCTAAAAAGAAGCGAATTTTAAATTGTTTGCTCATCCGTCAACATTTTTATAATACAATACGCCTCTCATCTCATAATACACATCAAAGAAATGGAAAGATAATCTAACTCCAAAGTCAATAGAGAGACGTGCCTTATTTATATGTATTAAAGCTCTTTTGTGTGTAAAACAATGTGGCATAATACCGCTTCTTTTGGACATGCTTCTTTCTCTCCATTTTCGATAGCAATTTCTTTGGTGTATGGCCATAATTTTCCATAAAATCAAATTATAATTTATCTTCCTTGTTGGAAATTTGCATGATAATCAAATTGTTGAATAAAACTGTTGAATCTGTTAAGAGAAGGAAAACAAATAAATTAAACGAAATTTTACATCATTTAAAAATTTCAAGTGAACTTGAAAACTCTTTTAGATTAACATTGATAAATCCTCTACTCATTACATCAGCTCCAAGAACTCTATGTAGCTATTTCCTATTTCTATTTCCGCTCCTCAATATTGTCACACAAATTATTCATAATTCTAAATTTCGTATAGTCAAATCATATCCGTTTTATTTCAGTTTTTATGAATCACAATCTGATCCATAGTTTAATTTTATGTTTGTAAATTTGCATTGATTTTTATTTGTTTTTGTTTTTCTATTTTGTTAGAGGCCACAACATAACATTCTTGAGCGGCTTCCCAGCTGATTTCTCAATCAACGGATTACATGAGATCACACCGTCTGGACTTGTTGAATATATACAAAACTATACAAATTGGGATCTATTGGGTGCTCGAATGTCTGGAGAAATGCCAATTTCATTTTGGGATGGTATTCGTTATGCATTTCAGGTAAGGTTATTGTTTATTTATTTTTACTTCGAATTCGCTCTAGTCATATAGTCGTGTTAACACAAAATTCGCTACAGAACATTATTTTGAATTGAAAAACAAAATAGTTTTCAAAGCCATTTTATGTTTGTAATTAAAAATGAAAATAAACACGGATCCACTTGTAATGATTTAAAATAATAATAAATCAATGGAAAATAATGAAGTTGACCTCAGAGAGTGTGACATTTATGCTAATTGTTAAACAAAATTATGCAAATAAGACATTGTCTGGGTTTTTATTTTTAAAGGCATAAATATATCGGGTTTTTCCAATAGGGACTTGGCAGCTTTGAATTTGTGAACGCACCCTTTCACAAGTAAATCGAATTATCATTGGCAATTTACTCATGGCGTGTACGAGCAATGTTACTTACTTACTTACTTAAGGTGGCGGTACAGTCCGTTATGGGCTTAGGCCTCAATCAATAGTCTCCGCCAGCCAGCTCGGTCCCTAGCTAGCTGTCTCCAGTTTTGCACTACAAGTTGATTGAGGTCCTCTTCCACTTAAGTGCGGTCTTCACCACCTGTTGCGGTCTTCCTCTCCTCCTACGTCCCTCGGGAATAGTGTCGAAGGCTTTCCGAGTGGTGTCCATCCATCTAAATGACCGAGCCATCTGAGTCTCTGGACTTTGAACCTTCTGGCTAGGTCCATGTCGTTGTACAACCCGTAAAGTTCGCTGTTATATCTTCTTCGTCATTCCTCTTCAATGCACACGGGACCAAAGATGACCCGAAGAACTTTCCTTTCGAAACAGCATGAGGCCACTTACATCCGATTTTGTCAAGGTCCATGCTTCTGCACCACACAGCAGGACTGGGATGATGAGGGTGTTGTACAATTTTACCTTAGTTGCTCGAGAGAGGACTTTTCCACTCAATTGCTTTCTTAGCCCAAAGAAACAGCGATTAGCAAGAGTTATTCTTCGTCTGATCTCGGCGCTGGTGTTTTGCCCGTGTGTGTTTAAGCGGAGCCTGGGTAGACAAACTCCTATATTATACCTCGAAGTTGTATGCGTCTATTGTGACGTTCTCTCCGAGCCATCGGTGTTGGGTGTCCTTCCTCGAAGACAGTATATACTTCGTTTTTCCCTCATTTACCGCTTAACCCATTTTTGCCGCTTCTGTCTCCATTCTCACAAAGGCGCCATTGATATCAAGCCGTGTTCTTCCCATTATATCAATATTATCGCCGTACGCTAGAAGTTGAACAGATTTTGACGTTAGAGTTCTGCACTATCTTCTCAAGAACGATGTTAAAGAAATCGCACGACAATGCATCGCCTTGTCTAAATCCTTTTTTGACGTCGAAAGATTCCGTAAGCATGTTGCCAACCTTGATGGAGCAGCGTGAGTTCTCCATCGTCATTTTGCACAAGCGAACGAGCTTGGCAGGGATCCCAAAACTAGACATAGCCTTACACAGATAGTCTCTGTAGAGGCTGTCATACGCGGCCTTAAAATCGATGAAAAGGTGGTGGGTATCGATTTGGAGTTCATAGGTCTTTTCCAGGATCTGCCGGAACGAATTTGGTCGATGGTTGACTTTCCTGGACTGAAGCCACATTGATAAGGACCAATCAGATTGTTGACGATAGGTAGATGAAGACTGATTCCTCTGTAGTTGGCGCATTTTAGAGGATCTCACGGGTCAACAATGCTGAGGTTCCATTCATCGGGCATGCATTCCACTGACCATATTTTACAGATGATTTGGTGCATGCTCCTATCTAGCTCATCGCCTGCTGCTTAGAACAACTCAGCAGCTAGTCCATCTGCTCCAGCGGCTTTGTTGGATTTCAGCCGTGATATTGCGGTTTCACTTCTTCTAGGTCGGTTGTCCCATGAGAGGCTCCTGTCTGACGGCGGTGTTTTGTTCGTCGTCACCGTTGTACATGTACAGTCTACAGAAGTGGTTTTTCCAAATCTCCAGCATTGACTGCGATTCTACTATGATATTCCCTTGTTTATCTCTGCAGGTGTGCGTCGGTTCTTGCTCGATGACCTTGAGCCAGCTGTTTAACCAATCGATAAAACCTCTAAACTTCATTCTTGCTGCTTCTCATGCTCTGTCTTTTTTCTCCTGAGATGCCGGCGTTCCTCTCTCCTCTTTCGCTCGTAGAGCTTACGAGCAGCTCTTGTCCGTCTATGCAGCGCCGCTTTGTATGCCCCCTGCTTGGCTGCATAGGCCTGCCTGCATTCTTCGTCAAACCAGGGGTTTCGTTTTGGTGACTGTGTGAAACCCAGCACATTAGAGGCGGCATCTCTAACTGCTTTCTGACAATGTTGCCACTGGTCTTCAATACTTGATGTTGGCGGTAAAAGACTCCTTATGAGTTACTTTGACACTCGATCAGAGAAGGATCTGGTAATCTCTTGCGATTGTAGCCGTCCGACGTCGAATTTTCTTGCAGCATTTCCTTGTTTTGGCCGTTGCCGGATATTCGTAGTACTACCTTGGCTACGACGAGGTAGTGGTTCGAGTCAATGTTAGCTCCTCAGAAACACTCCTTCGTTGTGGGTTAAGTAGAGTAACAGCCTACTCCGCTACAAGCAATGTTAGCAAATTATTATTCTCGCCCTAGTCGATAGGCAATAATAATTTCTTGAATCGACTTTAGCGTTTTTTCAAATAGTTTTTAACCCAGAGTTAATAAATACATTTATCAAAAAAAAAAAAAAACAAAACAAGAAATTCAAGTGCTTTTGAAAATTGACTTGAACCTGCTTGCTTATACCTACAGACAACAAGAACTAGGCTTTGTTTATTGATCTTCTGCATCCTTAATTATAGGAATATAGAAGAAGAATATTTATGTTCTTTCAAAAAAATATTTTCTTGCGGTTAAGTTTGTTTTTTTCTTTCTTGTGCTAAAAACAAGTTCTAGCATCAGCTCTTTCGTTTCAATCATGCTTCTGTTATAGCATTGTCATAGGTTCTGTTGTTTATAATTTTTGTGTCTGAAGTTTTAAACAAAATATTAATTAATTAATTTATACAAGAATTCCTTCCATAACGGCCTTCAAAACTTAAGAAAAAGAGTTATTTTATTGGCAGGTAGCACATGTTAAATATTTTCATTAGTCAAACGAGCTTCATTAAGTTCTTAAGATTTATTTGCACTTATACCCTTTAATAATCCATTCTGGTTGGGAAAATTTGGCACAACCTAATTATCATAAATACAACTTGATTACAACTTCGTTAAGGAACTGGAACTTTGCATTGCCGCATATTCTCTCTGTCAAAACGAGTTTCTGTGCCTTTTTCTACAGACCTTCCAAAAAAAAAGTATGTCTTGAGGCAGAAACATAAATAACTAGAACCGAAGCTTAATCATGATCGAGCAAATCTAGTTTTCTTAAGAGACAGCGACGCACGAGTGCGTTTCAACTGTATTTCATGTCAGCCTTCAGTAGTTCAACGACTTGATTTTATTCTAGAAATTGGCTCGCCTTCGTTTTTATTTTTTGCTATTGCAATTTTAAAATTCAGACGACCTCAAGTCAATAAAAAAACTGTCATTTTTATAATCTACCGACCCCAAAAAACACGCACAAATCATCGAAATTCACAATAAAGTCACACTTCGACAAATTGCCAATTGTTTCGAATTACCTAACCATAAACAAGTTTCTTCATCTCCGAATTGCGTTAGATACCTTTTTGTTTACTATGAAAAGCGTCAATCGTCAGCTTCAGCCATTATTCTGTGCTCACCAACAAAACTTGCTGTTTAGTTTGACATTCTTCGCGCGTATTGCGCGCCAGTACACATTGCATGTTCAACTGATCGAATAGTGCATAACAACACAAACGTAGTAAACAAACCAATTCCAATATAAAGTAATGCTCAAATCAGTTAAACACTAATCAGCGACGCTCTTTTAGAAAGCAGCAAGCTTATTATTACCACCACCGCGTCGCTGCGAGTTCAATAACGTTCGCTTGCGAAATGGGTCTTGAGCTAAAGCTACGTCGATATGTGTGTTTTCATCGAGGCGACGACGACGACAACCAGTAAGCATAAGGCGTCAAGACAGGCGCATAGTTGCCGGGCCGGTTGTTTGTATACTGCAAGCACAAACAACCGGGTAGGGAGGGAATTTTCCATATGAACACTGTTTTCCAATTGAAAACCAAACATCGCACGCAGAAAATATTTCAGCCATATTCGGAGTCCCACCATTTGCGTCCCCAATTAAAATTTATCTATTTGTTTATTTTGCAGTCTTGTGACGCAATGCTTGAAGATGCAGAAACCAAAGAACTAATGAATCGTAACTTCGATTTGGCCATTCTTGACGGTGCTTACCCTGAGTGTGCCCTTGGCATGGTGCGCCACTATAAAATTCCATTCATGTATATGAACACGGTTGGCTTCTATACTGGAAGCCTTTCGATTTCTGGTAATCCCGCATCATATGCCATCACTCCGAATTTCTACTCAGCATTCACCGATAATATGAATCTTATCGAACGAGCTGTCAATACCGCTATGCAGTTGTCATTTGCTGCATTACATAAGGTAAGCTTGCATAACAAGCATTTTCACTTACAGACTTGACTCACTTTCTTTCTTTATGATTTTTTTTTTCGTTCAGGTTGTCATAGGGCTTGTGCATAAAGTGCTGCAGGAACGGCTCGGTGCAGATCATCCACATCCATACGACATCTCGAAGAATGTAAGTTTTATACTGCAGAATGGCCATGCCGTTGTGTCCTATCCGCGGGCATTAAACCCCAATATAGCTGAAGTTGCTTGTATCCACTGTAAACCGGCTCGACCACTACCCAAGGACTTGGAGGAATTCATTGCATCAGCAGGTGAATCGGGTTTCATTTATGTTTCGATGGGCTCATCGGTAAAGGCGGCCAATATGCCAGAGTCGTTGCGTCGTTTGATGGTAAAGACATTTGCTCGCTTGCCATATCATGTGCTATGGAAATGGGAAGGAAGTGCCTCGGAGATGCACGACTTGACGCCAAATGTAAAATTGAGTCGCTGGTTACCTCAGCAAGATATTTTGGGACATCGTAAATTGCGTGCATTTGTTACACATGGCGGATTGTTGAGCATGTACGAGACAGTGTACCATGGTGTGCCTGTGGTGACAATGCCTGTATTCTGTGATCATGATGTCAATTCAGCCAAGGCGGAAGTCGATGGGTATGCTGTGAAATTGAATCTAGAAACTTTAACGGCCGATAAGTTGTATAAGTCTATAATGAAAGTGATACACGATCCGGCATTCCGGCAAGCAGCAAGGTGTGTAGTCATTGTGTTCACCTAGGCGTATGAGCAACATTTCACTTTTATTTTCTGTTTGATTTTGCTTAGATTCCGTCAGAGACTGCTGTTAGATCAAAGAAGTTCGGCTCTAGATACAGCAGTATACTGGACCGAATATGTCATACGACACAAGGGAGCTTACCATTTACAGTCTCCTGCTCGCAACTTAAGGTAAAAATTAAGCATGTTCATTGAATTCATGAATTTTTTCACCTAAACTGATTATTTTTTAGTTGGTACGAATACTATCTTCTGGATGTGTTTGCCTTATATGTTGCAGTCATTGCGCTGTCAGTATACATTCTCAAACGCTTACTTCGAACAGATGTGATAGTCTCCTTATCAAACAAGGAGAAGAGACTTTAAGGGGACTTTAAGGATTCCTGGTTTTAACACATCTATTTTTCAATACAAATTGTTTTCATTCCCTGCGTGATTTTATTATTTTATCTCAATTTTTTTTGGGGGCTAAAGAGTTATATTGCTTTAATTTATTATTTTTGATAAAAAAATACGAATTGTGAGGTTAAGATGCATTGGGCTTTCGTAATTTCGTCCCACAATGCCAAATTTTGGCATCAAATTCAGATTCCTTAAATCTGTGTGTATATATGTATTAATAAAATTTAATAAAAAATATTACTAGATTAAGGTTTAATTTAAATTTAGGCAAAATAAATATTTTCGAAAAAAAATAGATATACGTATTTTCTGTTGCTTCTTAAAATTTAAAATAAAAAAATAAAACCAAAGGTAAATAATTTTGAATTGATGACAATATGCAAACATTTATATAGAATTTTATATAAAATGTAATTGTAAAATATTATTGGGTTCAAATATAATTTGGTTAGACAAATAATGATTATTTTATTGTGTAAGGTTTTATTTTAAGTTTTCAAAAATATAGATTAATGAGTACATAGTTGTAGATTAAACTACATGCATGAGTATTGTGTATACCATTTATTCTACATTCATTTATTGAAGCCTTATTTTAATGTTAATCAAAAATATTGTGATTTTTATGTTTGTGTAATTGTTATTGAATTTAATAAATATTTAAAATTAAAATTGTTCGTTTTACTTTTTTTCTTGTAGTTGACATCATTTTGGATGGTAGGGTTGGAAAGAAAACTATGAAATTATGATGGTTGCCCTTTAAAAGAGCCTTCAAGGTTAGGTTGTCGAAAAAATATCGATATATCGATAGTATTTTCGCAATGTGTTGATATTTTCAACGATATTTAATTTTCCGATATATCGATGTATCGATATAAAAATCAGATTATCAAAAAGAAACAAAAAATCGATATTTTGTATGATTAAAAAATTCTACACTCGCCATTACTCCAGTTCTCCAGACCTTTCGATAAAACATTTGATAGCTCCTGTATACTCGGTTTCCTCAGAGAGTGTGGCATCTGCATCTGCATACATAAAAAGGCAGACTTGGTCGAAATTTATTCAACGAAATAAGTTTTAGCTTTTTGAAGGTCTCGTTACCAAGATATCGGTTAAGATGTTAATTATTCGCAAACATTTTCCCGTAATTTAAAATCAATATTCACAATTTTCTTCGACAAAATTTATTAAATTGTACACTAATATAAGGGCTTAGAAGTATTCTATCAATCAAAAAAGCGAGCTCTGGTTACCAAGCTTTATGATCAAAAAAACAGTTTTAAAGAATACCTCTGCTAATAATAATTGGGAATTATAGATGTTTTCAAGCAGCATTTTCAACAGCTGCTAAATGCACATAATATCGAGCGAGCCAATGACCAAAGAGAAGCAAGACCAGTCAATGAAGACCTAGTTCCAACCCCCAGCGCAAAAATAAGTAGAAAGAGCCATCAAAATGGTTAGATGGCATACCTGTGGAACTCTTTAAAAGTGGAGGAAGTGTTTTGATGAAGCGCAAGCACCATGTCATCAACAAAGTGCATGCTCGCTGACTGGTCGATAAGCTCCATCTACAAAAAAGCGATCCTATATCATGCAAAATTACCGAGTCATATCCCTGCTAAATGTTGCATACAAAATCCTACCCAAAGTACTGTGTGAGTCTCTTAAATTGGCACGTACAAGTGTGGCCTTAGGCCAGGCAGAGCAACGATAGACCAAATATTCACACTGAGGCAAACCTTGGAAAAGATCAATGAATTTCAAGTCAATAACCACTATCTTTTCATCGACATCAAAGATGGTTATGATAGCATCCACCGCCAAAAGCTTATGATGGCAATGTCTGAATTCGGGATCCCGAACAAAACTGATCCAGCTGTGCCGCATGATGCTAAACAATACGCAGTGCAGTGTGCAAATGGTAGACAAGGAGATGCACTGTCATGTGATTTCTTCAACAAAGTCTTGGAGCAGATAGTGCGCACGGCAGGTGGAAGGGAGCACGGAAAACACTATCTTCAACAAATCCATCCAGGTTCGGACGACAGACATCATCAGTCGCTCCCAGAGAGCTATGGTTCAAAATGGGTTTTCGAATGTAAAAATAGAAAGTTCTTGATAAAAAACTCGGAAAACTCATTGGTTTTCACATGGAAAATTGCATGAAATTGTGGATGCATTCGTTTTTAAATGGAAAACTGGAAAATTTCAAATGGAAAACTGGAAAATTTAAAAATGGGTTTTCGAAAGTAACTCGGAAAACTCATTGGTTTTCTAAGGGCAACTGGAAAATTTGTGATGGGGGACTGGTAAGCAAGAAAAAGTAAAAAAAAAAAAAAAAAATGGAAAAATGGAAAATTTGAAATGCAAAAAAAAATTGGTTGCTGGTGTTACGGAAAGCTTGTAGAAATAATTGTGTCGTAACACAAGCGGGTAGCGTTTAAAGGGTAGCGGGTAGTGTGATAGAGGGTTATCGATTGACGATTGAGGCAGTACGAAGTCTGCAGGGTCAGCTAGTACACTATAAATATATCTCTATCACTCTTTTATGTTATAGCTGAATAGTTATGTAAGCAAAAGTTTTATTTGTAGTTGTTAGTAATTGTGTATACACTCCTTAGCGTAGGGGAAACTTTAATGGTTAGAAAGAGAACTTCGCTAAGCATCCAGAACGTTCAGCACATACAAGAACCTAGTAGTTTCTCGAACCTATTTGAGTTATATAAGTAGTTAAATAAATAGCAAATTCAATTGATTGTTAACTGCGATAAAGTAAAAAGATACTGTGTTTGAAGTGAAAATTGAAAGTGTTGAATGTTGAATGAAGTGTTGAGTGATTTGAATAAATTGAATTTGTGTTTTATTTGAAAAGTGAATAAGTTTTAATTGTCAGACCAAGCCGAATATTACAGTATTGTCTTATATAGCTTGTCATTAAATTTGGAATTATATAGTGCATCTCAACGATGAAGAGGTTGTCGATTCAGGCGATTCAGAGCAGAGCTGTAAAAGAATGCAATAATTTTTGTATTGCAGTAAAAAGATTAAAAAGACTTATTTTTTGAGTATTTTGACTTCATGTCAGTACTTAAATTTTAAGGTAAATTCGCAGTTAATTCTCTAAATGATTTTATACAAAAGACTTTAAAATTAACTGCGATTTTTTCTACGAAGTTAAAGTATTGCAATAAGGAATGTAAATGCATTCCCAAAATTTAGTTAAATGAATGGGATGCAATGCAATACCAAAAGATTGCATTCTTTTTCAGCTCTGATTCATAGTGCTTATATTTAGTTAAAAACTAGGCTAAAAGTCTTGATGATGATGGAATTTCCTAGTCTAAAACTGTATGAAAGCAGGCTCAGGAAACTCTCTAAAAAGGTTTTGTTAATAACTGCGTTTTTTGGTGTTTTTTTAACGAATATGCAAGTGTCCCGCAGTGAAGGCGATCAGCCTGAAACCTGTGGATGATTTCGTGGGGGCTATGCAGTGAAGGTCTTGATTTGATTATTCATACATAATCATGTGGCTTATTAACATTCCGCGTTGTGGTGTAGACGTGGGGAGCTAGTGTGTAAGCTCTATATACGCTGTTCACAAAGTGCTTCATCCTGACTGGAACTGTGGAGGTACGCTGTTTTTTACATCTGGAGTGCTCTGTTCGCTTCTTTACTAAAATAAACTACTTTCAACTTATAGGTCAGTGTCAGTTGGTGTAGCTAATAGGCGCCCAATGCTCATCGCAACCAGGTGTAGAGCAGACAGAGGGTGTATAGCAACGATTGATGTTTAAAAGAAGAAAAACAGAATTATTCGGCGAAGTATTTGGTATATATTTTAATAGAATATAATAATTTAAGTGTTTTTTTTTTTTTTTTTACTTGTATAATATTGCAATCTATTTCTTAACAACGAAGACATTGTTTTCTTTAAAGACATTCTTCCCTCTTAAATTTGTCTTCAAACCAAGAGTACATACATGAAGGTCTACATATAATTGATCAAATATCTTTTTAAGTTTTCTTTTAATAATGTTCTTCATAGCGAGTAACAATAGTTTTTTTTTAAGTCCTTATCAAATACAAAATGGTAACAAGTTAGTGCAAGAAACTTGCTGGAGAGAGACTCTGTTTCTTTTTCTAACACATAAATTTGATTTTTGTCTGCTAGTATCAAAATAAATAATTTATTATTATTAACATTTAAATACTGTTAGAAAAAATTTACTTGTAACTTCTTTGAAAAATTGTGCGTATGTTTCCATCGATTCAAAAGTTATTGTAAATTTCTTTTATTTTCAATTTACTTAAATTACGAATTTAATTTCCAGTTTTTATTTATTGAATAAATATCTTACTTTCTAATAAGAGTTTTGATCTTTTTCTTACACAAGGAAAAGACATTTTTGGTTTGAATAAATATTTTAATATCATTTGTGCTGATTTAATAGAAATTCTTTAACAAACACGCGTGGGCACTTGGGCGTCCACGTTAGCAAAATTAACGATTCTTCAAGAACTCGATGTGAGTTGATAATAATTTGTCAATACATATTTAAAAAAAAAAACAACAGAACAAGACTTAAGGCTGACGTCAAGTTTTGGGAGTGAACATATATCCAAAACATGTCTTCTAGTAGTTAATGACGCTGTCAAGGTGAGGTGTTCACAGCCAAACTTGTGGTAGGCTCTTAAACTAATAAAACATGAGCGAAGAAAGAAAAATAGTAAATTTGTCTATTGAGAATTAAAATAATAACAATAATCGTAATAGAAGAAAATAATAAATTAAACACATTTAAGAACTTTGGAAAACCAATCCTCTTTTCTCACGTAAATACTCCTGCAGTTTGGTAGGGATTTGCAATTCCTGAATATCATCCAACGGAACATGTCGCTGAATAACATTACGACACAGATCCTGTAGCTTAATAATACTGCCGTATCGACTCAAAGGATATTTCAACACAACCGCATGTGGAGGTTGAAGCTCATTGGACACTCGAACATAACACACAAAGTGATCTTTCGTGCAACGGTGCAGAATATCTTCGATCATCTCGACGATAGACTCGTACTGTAGTTCCTCGAAATGCCAGTAGTTTGCACGATACTCGAGTCTGTAGTGTAGGGTGCAATTGAGTATGCGGAAGCTCAAAGTGTACCAGTAGGTGGCTGGGCCCTCGGTTTCCGAGTCACGAACTAAAAATGTTCCAACTGGTTTGTCTTTGAGCTGACGTTGGGCTTCACGTCGGGATATTTCTCCCCAATACCACACTTGCCTACAAAACCAAAAAAGAAAACATAACGCTGTCATTCGAATTCGAAGAAATAATAGACTGACTCATCTCATGCTATAGCAAGAAAATAAAACTTACCCCAACATTTCCGAGCAAGCTGTAAACATGACTCGATTCGCCCTTGATCCATTGTCCAGCCACTTCTTTGTCACAAATTTTCTATAGTGATGAGAGAACGGAATCATTTCAGGTGGATCAAAGTTGTACACCGATTTTGGAAGCAAATCGTTGGGATAGCAAACAATCCCCTGAGCAAATTCATCCTCATCATCATCATCATCAAGGACATTAGCTTCATTTGAATTTGTTGTTATCGACGATTCTGGAGGTGTCGACTTTTTGGGTCGCATAGAGAAATGAATTCCCATACGTTTCTTGAATCTCTGAAACACATTCTTACGCTCGTCTTTTTCTTTACGTTTACTTCGATCCTTGCTCGTTGAACTTGTCATGGAATTATTAATACTACTATCTTCCACTGACGACTCCTGACTTGACGTTAGAGTTGAAGTTGCAGCTGATACTACTGGTGTCGAGACAGACGCAGAAGCTGTATCTTCATCGCGACTCTGTTGTTTTTGTGATGTGGAAGTTGATGTTGTGTTGGACATGGATGATTTTCTTCGACGGGACAGTGAATGGAACCAGGTTCGTTTTTCATTTTTACTGCTTGGACTCTCCACGGACTCATTAGTCATGCTTCAGAGAACACTCAAAAGACAATTAATAATTTGCAACGAAAAATATTTAATGAAAAGAAAAATAAATATGAGGGGCGATCAAGCAAAATTCATTTTCGTTTTCTTTCTCGAATTATTGAGAAATTCTTTGATTTATTTAACTATTTCGAAGATGGAAAATAGAATGTTTCTTTTGTAATTTTGTTGGACTTTTTGACAATACGAAAATTTATTATTTTTTTTCCACAAAAGTATAAACAGAAAGTCAAAGTAGGGGGAGCTGTTATAAGAAATTTCCAGTGCATAGATTAATAATTTAGAGATGGAAATCTTTCATAAGTCGAATAGCGATAGCGACATTTTTAAGAACTGAACAGAATGCGTCGCCCGGCGACGAAAATGACAGCAAAAATTTGTATGGAAATGTCATCGTAGTGCGAAAAAGTTGTTAAAAGTTCAACTTTTTCGAAGGAATCTATTCGAATTTGAGCTGTAATTTTTAATGTCGGACGACGGGTGACGCATTCTGTCCAGCTCGTTATTTCTGGTTTTGTAATTTTATTTCTTGTTCATGTGGATTCAAACGTCCAATTTACATAGGAGGCCATACAGTACAGCACAGCTAAACTTGCATATTCAACACATATGTATACCAAAATACAAAAGACCACAGCTACTTATGAAATTTGAGTTTGAAGAGCATTCTATACTGATTTTTCAATTGTTTTGTTTAAAACCATATACGCCCATTACACCATCATAAATCATTTTGCTTTTTAGCAGAAAATCGGCACTGGAGTACTTTAAGTCTAAACATAGCTCAGGAATTAATAAAACAAGTTTTCCAGTAAAAATTAAACATGGCGGATTGGAATATGAATGAAGTGTCGCATCTTTTTTTGATTATCTCTGTCTGACTCTGAATACTTTTTTAAGCGTTGGCGGTTTGTTCATGGTGGGTTGTTAACTTCCATTTTGTCCGAAAAAACAATAATTTTGTACTTAAAAGCGAAAGTATTAATATTTTTGAATAGCTAAAAACTTAATAAAAGTGTTGTGTAGAGATTTCTCGTTAAAAAATGTCTTGCTTTATTCGCTTGCGGGGACTTCCTTGGTCCGTTACTCACCAGGAGGTTTTGGATTTTCTCAAGAACGTCAAGGTTGTGAACGGCACAAAGGGCGTTCACATGGTGGTTAGTAAATTCGATGGAAAAAGCACTGGAGAAGCGTTTGTTGAACTCGAATCAGCCGAAGACGAAAACGAAGCCTTGAAACTCAATAAAAACATGATTGGCCATCGTTATATTGAAATTTTTACGGCAACCAATGAAGAAGCCGAAGATGCGCTGAAGAACCCCGCATCCAATGCCGCGAATGTTCTCAAATTACGTGGTCTTCCCTACGAAATCAATGAACAAATGATTGAGCAGTTTTTTGATGGCTTGCAACTGAAACGCAATGGTATTTTGATTTGCATGGACCGAAGGGGAAGAGTCTCAGGCGAAGCATATGTTCAATTTGAAAATCCAGAAGACACTGAAGAGGCACTTCTAAGAAACAAAGAGAAAATCGGTCACAGGTATATTGAGATATTTAGAAGTTCATTTGCAGAGATGCGCCGTCATATGAACAATGGCCGGCCGGCACCTTATGACGTCAACAATCGAGGTGGTTTTCGTAATAACAATTTTGGTGGAAACGGTGGTGGTGGCGGCGGCGGCGGCTTCGGAGGCAACGGCAATATGAATAATATGCGCGATTCGGGATTCGGCGGCAATAACAGAAATGGAAATTGGGGTAACAATGGCGGTGGTGGCAACAGGCAGATGGGAATGAACAATTCTGGAAACGGGTTCAATCAAGGCGGCGGCGGTGGTGGCTTTGGGATGTTTGGTGGTGGATCGGGCGGCTTTAACAATAATTCTGGCAACAATTTCAATAGACCCAATAATATGGGAATGGGAAATAACTCTGGGGGCGGCGGCGGCGGCAATTTCGGTCAGGGTACCCCTTGGAATAACGACAATAACATGAATAGAAACATGGGTGGTGGTCTAAATAATGGCATGGGTCAGTCTTTTGGTGGCAATAACAACCGGGCATTCAACAACGGTGGCAATAACATGGCCAAACCATTCGGTAGAGCAATGGGCGGCGGCGGCGGCGGTGGCGGTGGTATTGGTGGTGGTGGTATGGGCGGTCTAGGAGGACTAGGTGGATCTGGTGGTATGATGGGCGGAGGTATTGGAGGTGGTAACGGAATTGGAATTGGCGGTATGATGGGCGGAGGAAATATTGGTGCAGGAATTGGCGGCGGTATGATGGGCGGTAAAGCAGGTGCAATTGGCGGCGGTATGATGGGTGGAAACGGAGGTGGTATGGGCGGTGGTTCTGGATTCAATAATATGTCCATGTCCAATAACTTTGGAAACAATAGAAATTTCCAAAACGACGACGATGACGATGACGTTAACGACGACCTCTTCTGCATCCACATGCGCGGTCTGCCCTATAATACTTACGAAAATGAAGTATGCAAATTCTTCCAGCCCGTTCGTCCAGATAATGTTAAGATCATTTTCAATAATAAGGGCTTGCATAGTGGAACTGCAGATGCCTATTTCAGTTCATACGAGGACTCACAAATTGCAATGAAAAAACACAAGGAACAAATTGGCAATCGTTATATTGAATTGTTTTTCGATGGGAAAGGCGGCGGCAACAGGAACTCCCGTCAAAACTTTTAATTATTAATTTATTTAACAAAACAGAATAACAATCTTACTTTTATTTTATGTGTTCCATTACAAAAATTAGTCGTTACTTAGACGGTAGCGAAGGAAAAATCAATTCTTGTACATCCTAGTTCTTGACCGAGTGATCCTAATACCTACTTTTATCTATGACAATTTTACTCTTTTTTTTTTTTTGAGATTCTTGAATAAATTCAATAAAATAAGATGAACCAAACACATTTTACTTAAGATAACCGCAAAACTGGGAATGTTTTGTGTGTTACTCAACATGAAGAGTTGAGGTTTCCAAAGATAACTTATTTCATTGTAAAATTGTTGTTAAAACGATGGGGCTTGTTTGTACTTCGAATACAAAATTGTTTGATCATCAACGAGCGATTCTTATTGTTTGCAGATTGGAAATGAAAGCATGTAAGGGAAATGGGTGTTCACTTAAATAGTGATTGTTTGGAGAGGCGTTCTGCAAAGCAACTGACATGGTAATTTCAAAAGAGCGAATGATGTTTGCTGATAAAGTCATTGAACTCAAAGAACATAGAAAACTATTGAGATGTGTTTTTTGGTTTTGTGTTGATGGTGGAACATTGGTTGTTACGTTGATACGTTTTTGATAGAAAACGTTTCCTCTTGCATACACTTGTAACCATCAACTTACGAAGCATCAATCTGGACCTCAGTGTGAGACGGTAGGGTCTTCCTTTTGGTACGATTGCTTGGTCTTTGTAACGGAGGCATTTTTCGGTTGCATCATGCCTGAACGGTTTTCTGGGTTTGAGTCTTTTTTTTTTCATAGAATATGACTGATAGAAGGTCATACATTCGAATAAAAGAGCTTTGAACACATTTGATAAGTAGCGACGGGAAGGGTAAATGCTGTTTTAGTTGTTGGAATCATAATTTGAACTTCGAATCGATTAAAGTAGAAATTGTAAAGTAAGTAAAGAAGAGGAGTATTGAATTCACGCTTAGAATTCAACTGAATTCAATTATTGGGTTCTATTCTAGTTACCCTTTTAGTAGGTTAAAAGTATTGGTCATCTTTTTGATGTGGGAGTTAAAAACCTCAACGTCTATGGTATGTTGACTGGACAGTTCAAATCCTACTCGTGTCTGAAATGTTTTTATTTCAGTTTTCATGGATACTTCATTCAAAAAGTCGAAGCAACTACATAGGTGCTGGTTTCAGAACCGGGACACATGCTCTTGGAAATAGCGAAGGATTTTAGATGTTTTCAAGCAGAACTTCCAGCAGCTGCGGATATAATGTCGAGCGAGCCAATGATGAAAGAGAAGCTAGACTACTCAATGGAGACCCAGTCCCCAACCCAGAAGAGAAAGAGCCATCAAAAAGCTGAACAAATAACAAGTCTGTCTGGTCGGATGGCATACCTGCGAGTTCTTTAAATATGGAGGATACGTTTTGATCAGTTTGAGACGAAAAAGACTTGCTCACTGACTGGTCTATAAGCTCCATATCTAAAAAAAAGACGATCAAATTTCATGCAAATACTACCGGGGCCAATCTCTGCGCAATGTTGCATACAAGAAACTGTCTAACATACTGTATGAGCGTCTTTATCATTTCTGCAACACTGCAATCGGCACGTACAAGTGTGGCTTTAGGTCAGTCAGAACAACGGTAGACCAGACACAGAGATTGACGAAGTGGCTAAACTCGATGGTCTTGAAGAAATTGAGGACAAAACAAAGTACATGCTATCAACAAACAAACCGTCTCGAGGACAAATCGTCACAGTTGGTAGCAGCAATTTTGAAGAAGTTAAGGAGTTCACCTACCCTGGAACAAACATCAATCCCACAAACGACACCTTAATGGAAATCCGACGAAGAATAACGAATGGAGAAGAAGGTCAATCGCGAACTGTAGGAGCTGTACCAAGATGTGGATGAAGTGCAAAAAGCAAAGAAAAGACGACTACATTGGCTCGGTCATATCGAGCGAATGGAGGACAACGTTCCAGCCAAGAAAATCTTCTCATCGCAGCCCCCAGGTTCGAGACGACCAGTAAGACCAAACCTTACAAAGGTAACTGCGAATGCCAGAGCGTTTGTAGACGGGTATGCATGCAAGGGACCGTTCCCGATGGAAAATTCATGTCTCAGGCTGAGATTCTTCATGGATTGGGAACCTGCTAACTACAACAACTAACTTCATGGATAGGTACTTTCTCTTGCAAAGTACTAAAAAATGTTCTAAGAGTATCATTTGTTGAGGATAAGTGCTTCTCAACTCAGCCGTTTGGAATCGGCATATTATTTTAGGTCGGCTAAACTCCTTACACGCAGTCAAGGAATTATTAAAGGGTGAGCCACTTAGGCCTTGGTTCTTTAAAGACGCGCGTCCGTCGGGCCACCCTATTATTTTCTTTTTTATCACTAACCGTGTTTAGTGATATAATCGTTCTTTGCGTAATGATAGACATTGTGTTGCACCTACAAAAGAGGAGGAAAATTGTTTTCTCCTCCAGCAGAAGTCCTAAGAGAAAACAACTATGTTCGGTATTTGCATCTTTTACTGAGCTGGTATTCTTTATTTGAGAAACCAAATGGCTGTATTTGGTCAAGGATAGGCCACATTCCGTACGTGGATAGATTCGTTATTGTGTCTTTCTAAATAATATGAATTCCCGACCCAATTCCGTCCGTCTTTCTGTGCACCTGTTTGTATATCTGGACCTGTCTTCTCGCTTGTAGACTATAGGACTTGTAAGCAGTTATTTGGGTATGTTTGGCTCCAAAACTGATTTTAAAAAAATGTATATACAAAAAAAAAAATGAAGCAACGCGATTAAATATTACTGAACTGTGTCATTTTAATAAAGTGAACTGGCATCACTTACAAGATGAAATCCATCAAAACAGCTGTCATCTGTCACTTAACACTCGAGCGAATTGTTTTTCTCTACAAATTTCCAATTTCTATTTTGATAAAAGGAATTTGTGATAAGAATTCCACATTTTTCGCGAAAAGAAAACATTATTTCTTCATGACTCGTTTTTGGTAATTTTATTTTTGACAAATCGACTGACTTACCAGTTGATGGATTATCAATACGCACCAGTTCCAACAATGATGTCCAGCGGCGACATGCACAACCGCTGCTGGGGCGGCCGGGCTTGGTGTGTAAAGGTTTGTTAAAATTCCAATTAAATATTTGAATAAAAGAAAGTAGAACACACAAATTTGATTTGTTTTCTAGGATATTTGCGGTATTGTGTGCGCAATCCTTACGTGGATGTTAATTCTATTTGCTGAGTTTGTTGTTATGCGTGTAATCCTTTTGCCCAGCCCGAATGTGATATTTAGAACTATTAACATAATTATTTTTCAATCGTTTGCATTCCTTGCATTTGCATCACATGTACGGACAATGTTGTCGGATCCGGTGGGTCTTGCAATCACACTGCGAAGCTAAATAAAAATAATAAACTGTTCGTATTTCAGGGAGCAGTTCCGCGCGGCAATGCCACCAAAGAGATGATCCTTCAAATGGGCTATCGAGAAGGGCAAATGCTCTTCAAATGCCCCAAATGCTGCAGCATCAAACCAGATCGAGCGCATCACTGTTCAGTTTGCCAACGTTGCATACGTAAAATGGACCATCATTGCCCATGGGTCAATAACTGCGTTGGCGAGAATAATCAAAAGTATTTTGTTTTGTTTACAGTGAGTAAACACTATCCTTTCTTTTAAGTGTCTGTAATCAAATGATTTCCTTTTCCAGCTTTACATCGCTTTGATTTCTGTTCATTCCATGATTCTGGTGGTGAATCAGTTCGCCGAATGTGTGAAAAGTGAATGGCGCCAATGCTCACCGTATTCACCTCCAGCGACGGTGTTTCTCTTGCTGTTCCTCACTTTCGAGGCACTGCTGTTTGCAGTTTTCACTGTCATCATGCTGGTCACTCAATTATCGGCTATTTTCAATGATCAAACAGTAATTCCTTCGACAAATCAATTTTGCTTTGTTAATGTTAATTTTTTTTCTTCCAATTTTCAGGGAATTGAACAACTTAAAAAGGAAGAGGCGCGCTGGGCGAAAAAGTCGCGTTTGAAAAGTATCCAATCGGTGTTTGGACGTTTTTCGTTGGCTTGGTTCTCGCCCTTTACTCAGCCCTCGTGCAAGGCAAAATTTGATTCGCATTTTTATTCAGTTTGAATATAATGAAAAAAGTTTTAAGAAATGTTTGTTACTTCGGGTTTTGGTTCCACGTTTTTAAGAGGAACTAGGTATGGCACTAAAGAATAACAAAAAGGTTGATGTTGAGATTATCTGTTTCTCAGATCTTCGAGTTGTATTTTATGTAAAAAATTTTTTTTTTTATTATTGATTTAGTCATTTTATTCAGATTTAAGCTTAAGAACAAAACAAACTTCCGTACAAAGTGCAGCGCACTGTTCGATTACTAGATCGAACAAAATATATATAAATGTGACAAAAGAAAAGAAAAACTTAATAAAACAGTGAAATTTATTGATGTAAAATCTTTTAATTGTTATCTTTCTATTTTTGTATTCTCCGAGTTGTGTAAAGTAATTTGGTCTGAACTCTGACAAATAATTTTACAACAGAAGCGGAAGCTTCTCAATCTCAATCTCCCCATTCAAACGACGGAAACGTCGAAAAAACAACACATTCCGGAGTTTTCAAATACGATTCTGTTGGATGTCGTTCGGTTCCGGTTTTTAAATCTACAACTTGGCAACTCAGCAAAGATTATATTTCCTAAATTAAGTCTCTAGGGTTCAGAATGGGTTCCATTTGGAGTTAGAAAGAGCCTCATTCTTATTTATTTTCGGCTTAGGTATGCCATTTTATTTGCTGTTTAATTCATGCTTATGTTCAGCGTTACCACTAGAGAAAAAGGAACCGAAGCACATTTTAGGAAAAAACGAAGTAGTTTGAGAGCAAGGGAAGTGGATCTTAAAAAAGTGTATTTTATTATTTGATTTATTAATAGCCTATCCCCGCGGTGTAACCGTCACCCGCGATAGTCGGGATAAAAAGTAGCCGTTATCATAAAACTAAACTGAACTACCGCTACCTATGGAAAAAATCATGTCGATAATTTGCTCTATGCTAAATTAATAAAAATCTCTCCCATGGGAACCGTACATTTTAACGGGATAATTTAAGTGTGATTAAGACAAATACCCTACGTAATTAAAAAAAAATAGGAAACTAGCCGACCCGATATAGTTTTTTTCATCTAACGTTATTGGGAGCACAACTCGCTAACCAAAGCTTACAGCAGGTTTTCGATAGTTGATCCTGGAAAAGACCTATGAACTCCAAATCTATACCCACCACTAAAGCTATGTCTAATCCTTCTCAAGCTCGTTCGCTTGTTCAAAATGACGATGGAGAACTCACGCTGCTCCATCAAGGTTGGCAATGAGCTTACGGAATCTTTCGACGTCAAAAAAGGATTCAGACAGGGCGATGTACTGTCGTGTGATTTCTTTAACATCGTTCTTGAGAAGATAGTGCAGAACTCCACCGTCAGCACCAGAGGCACTATCTTCCAAAAATCTAATCAACTTCTTGCGTACGCCAGAATGGTACACAGAACTGTCCGATTCCGGATACCAAACGAACATGCAAACACATATTTTTGCTTCTAATGGTTGAATGTCTATGTATTTGTAAAAATCATATGCAGAATTGCAGATGACATGACATTGTTTTTATTTTCTTTATTTGTAAACATGGCGGCGAGTACGTATGTGCAAATGTGTGCATGTATGCGTGATTCTGTTTTTGATTCCGACTTCAAATTCGGAATCGTTTTTCTGTTCTATCCAGAACAAGAACTGTCATCTTGTGCCAAGTGAACGATTTCAGAATCGTTCGGAACAGTTCCGGACGACCAAAAAAAACGCTATAAGGTAAAACTGTAAAACACGCTCATCATCCCAGTCCTGCTGTATGGTGCGGAAGCATGGACCCTGACAAAATTGGATGAAAGTGCCTTAGGCCCCGTGTGCATTGAAGGGGAATGACGAAGAAGATACAACAGCGAAGTTTACGGGTTGTACAACGACATGGACCTAGCCAGAATGGTCAAGGTCCAGAGACTCAGATGGCTCGGTCATTTAGAGCGAATGGACACCAATGCTCCGGCCCGGAAAGCCTTCGACACTATTCCCGAGGGAATTTGGAGGAGAGGAAGACCGTGACTCAGGTGGCGCACTCAAGTGGAAGAGGACCTCAATCAACTTGGAGTGCAAAACTGGAGACGACTAGCTAGGGACCGAGCTAGCTGGCGGAGACTGTTGATTGAGACCCAAGTCCACAACGGATTGTAGCGCCACCTTAAGTAAGTAAGTAATTGATTCAATATCTTTGCAAGAAAAAAATAGTAGATATTTATAAATTCAATGCCAATTCTGATCAAAACGGCATCTACGTTAGCTACTGTATTTACTATCTATTTTCGGTTTAATTTTTTGATTTTCGGTTTCCGATGAACAATTTTTGATTTCCGGTTTTCAATTTTCAAATTCCCGGTTTCCATTAAACTTTTTCACTATCGGTTTAACAAGTTCACTTAGAATTTCTGGTTTCCAGTTTACGGTTAATGGTTTAAGTTTCCGGCATGTCACACATGAAATTATTGTAACTTCCGTCTGAAAAGACGTTGAGTTAGCCTTCATATTGCAATTTCACAAGTTTCAGGTTAAAATATATAAACATACATATGTCGGTCCCTACACATATTATAAAACCTGTTGATTAAATTATTTCTACTAACTAAAAAAAGGTAAATCAAAAAAATAATAATTTATCTAAGAAAAAGCATGTGCCAAATCGAAAAAAGTTCTTAAAGTATATATTTCCCAGCAAATTAATGTTTTATTATTGTGTATCGTGGAAAATATCCACAATTTTAAACATTTCTTTTTTTATCGTTTACGAGAGCCGTGTCTAGCCCGTTTTCAAACAAAAAATATTATTTTTTCGTTTTAATAATAAAAACTGCAACTCATAAAACCACCGCACACCGGCATGATCTAAAAAAAAAACATTTTTTTTTTTCAAATTCCTTGCTGACGTTGACCATGCGTCGTCGTCGTGACGCTGTCGCGTGTAGCGTGAAAAAATAAACTCATCATTTTCCATCAGACAGTCTCACATTGGTCCAAAGAGAGAGAGGTTATATCCTCAGAAAAGAATACACCAAAAGAAAAAGAGAGTCTAAAAATGAGGAGGAAATTTTCCGAAAAATACCATTTTCCCGACACCACAATTTTCTAAGTTCTCAGTCTGAGAAAAACTATCGGGGCTCCAGGTAGACGCTGGACGTGTTCGCTTAAACGAAATTAATTTTTTTTTTTCAAAAATTAAAAAAAAAGTTGTGTCTGTATGTGTTTTAGTTCTTGCATCTTAAAAAACAAAAAGAAATTCCAATATATTCGAAGATATTGAAAACCAGTCGGCGGTTATAATTTTTAAATTAGTTTTCCACTTTTCAATTTCGGAAATTGAAATTTCCCATTTTTAATCTTTGAATGCAAAAAAATAGAAAAAGAAAAAAATAATAAATACCAAAGATATGTGAGAAAATTAAGTGAAAAAGTTATATTTCTGTCTGTGAGCTAATTATAGTTTTTTTTGTGTGTTGCTTCTAAAAATTAATTTTCAAAGGAAAGCCAAGAAAATAAAAATAATTTTCAAAATTTAATTAAAAGAAAGAAAGAAAAAAAAATCATACAAAAGGTAAAGTGAGTGAGAAAATCGTGAAAAATCGTTTTTTTTTGTGTTGAGTGTGTTTTCGAAATATTTGGATTTCCTGTGAAATCAAATGGATTAACTTCTGTTCATACAGGATAAGGATACGACACGGATAAATAAAATGGATAAGGCAGCGCACGCATCAGGTAATGGCTTTAGATTGGATAGATGGCGGGGCGCTTATTTGAATGTATTTGTGTGTTACGCAACAGATTATTCCAAAAAAATATCTTTTTCAACGGATTTGTGTATTTAGGCCCGGCAAAATATAGGGTAGAGTGTTGTTTGTTTGTCAGATTTTTTTAACATGCTGTTTTAAGGCAGTTTATTGTTTTGGGTAAATCAATAAAGAGGGTGCAATGGGAAACCAAAACATCAGTGGAGTTGTTAGCGCAGTGCGTAGTGCATTGGCTTCCCAACTAGCTGGTCCTAGGTTCAAATCCCAAATGTGAACTCAAAAAGTTTTTCGATTAAAATGAAAAAAAAAAAAAAAAAAACAACTAGACAGCACCACTAATTAAGCAGTCTGATGATCGGCTTGGCACCCGTGAAATAGCTATAACTCCAGCCAAATAAAGGAACTGACGGATAAAGCCATTGGTGGAAACACCTCTAAGTTGTTATCGTTTTTTAAATACATAAATTTGTTTATTAAAGTTTTTGGAGACAAAACAAGAAATAGTTTTTGGTGTCAAAGTGAAATTCGTATTAGATGGAATAGAAGTTGATGATTGCATCGACAAACTAGGTATTGTTTCCCAATTACGGTTCTCCATTTGTTGTGAAACAGTTATCTGGAAATATTTAACTGGCAGGACGATTGCTACATACTCTGCATCAAGTAAAACATCAAAAAGCTCTCTTTTCTCTCATGAGCTAAACGAAGGTCACAGGCTGATTTTATAAGTAATTGCGGGAGCTCTTTTCTACAATTCTAGCGCTTATGATGATGGTGACTGTTCATACTCTAATTCAAAACCTGGATTTCCTTATCTTCTCTCTTTTCTCCAAAGTAAAATTAACACTAAATGTTTATGTCATAGAATTGAGTAGAAATAAAAGGTCTGTTCTTTTACTCCCTAAAAGCTAAAACTGTCGAAAGCTCTCAAATTCTCCCACTTTTCTGTTCTAAGTTCTGTCACTTTTGAAGGAGAAAAATATTTCTCCTATCTGCCGATTTAAGCCACAAACATTTCTTGTGACAGTTTTTGTAAGTTCTGTCAAACCATAAGAAGTACATTGAATTTTGTTGACGTGTGACATAATTTTGTGCATTTAGGAGATTTAGGCTGTCAACTTTTTTTTTTTTACTTTTTGGGAGAATCACAAAATTTCATCCCCACTCCTCGATTTTTGACAGTTTTTACAAAAAATGCCTAAAAAATAAAAGAATGGACCTAAAAATACCTTATGCACGTGTAGTAGGTACTAAAACACTAGCGTCATCTGGAATTTTTCTAACCCAATCAACTTTCCGTGTTGATTGTCCGTAGCTTAGTGGTTAGTCGCGTTGGCTGCTAAGCAGAACGTCGTGGGTTCAAATCCTACTCGGGCCCAAAGTTTTTATTTCATCTTTCACGGACACTGCCTCTTGCGAAGAACTGACAAAACTTCCAAGAGTATCATCTGTCATGAAAAAGTGCTTCTCAACTTTGCCGTTCGGAATCGGCGTAAAATTGTAGGTCCCCTCAATTCTTCACACGCACCTAGAGAACTGTTGATGAGAGTAAGCCACTTAGGCCTTGGCTCTTCAAGAGCTGTCGCGCCACTCTATTTTTGAATCAACTTTCCGCTTCAATGTTTCCCTCGTTTTGAGTAGGTACTATAAACGATCGACAGATATCCACGAAACGACAGGATCGGTCACCATGCTCGTAGTATAATTAAGACATACAGAGAGCAATGCACCGTACTTCCAATAAAATCGAAAAAAAAACCAATGTAGCTTTCCTGTATGTTTTTTTTGAAAAAAAAAAAAAATACTTCAAGTTCCATCCATCTGAATCTCAAAATAATTCACCGGCACGTCAAGAAGCAGCGCAGCATGCATGCAGAAAAAAATATCTTCCCTGCACCAGTATCTTGAACACAAAAACAACAACAACAAAATACGGGAAAGCTTAATATAGAAATAGATACAGACAAGGTACCAGCACAGCTTCATCCAATATTGTGACAGCCTCCAAACCGGGACTATAAAACGGGACGTTCAGACAATTTTAAATTTAAACACAAATTAAAAACAAAAAAGGATATAAACAAAATGTTGTGTGCTAAGAATAACAGAGCACGTTATTATTTTTGTATTACTCAAAAAGTTTACTCAGACGAGTTTAGGTACCGCCGCGAAAAACGAATAGCAAAGATACTCAAACACAAAAAAATACTAATTTTTGCTCAAATTTTATTTATACATTTTCACACACTGCCAGGAACTATGGGAACATGATTTTGTTTTTTACTTTTTTGTTGCAGATTAATTATTGGAAAAGAGTTCTGTGATGAATATTGTGACACGCGATTAACAGCAAGATCTTTTGTTTACGTAGAAATATATCTACTGAACTTTTTTGTTTTTGTACTTTTCACGTTGATTTTTGTCGATTTATAATCGCACACAAAATAAACGATGCGCGATTTTGCTTAAGAGAATAAGAAAATTGTGAGCAAAATTAATTTCAACACTTTATGATCGTTACACATTATGATCGGCTCGATTCCTTCAAATTGATGGGGCTATAAGTTCATAATTACATTCTTTAACTTGACCGATTTATTGGGATCATAATTTGAATGCCAACACGGACAATATCCACCTGTTTCTATGTTAGAAACGCTATTTTCGAAAGGCTTTGCTATATGACATAGTCATAATGACATGTTAGTGATGAGTTGAGTGTGACTAATGTCAAGTAGTATTTTTAAAAATTATGTGTTGATTGTGCACGAATTTGTTTCATCTATAGCTGCGATTGGCAATTGATGTGAACAACAAATTCACAACAAATGATGTGAATAAATTTGGCACAATTTTGAGAGAAAAAGGAAAACAAAAAAATTGATTAAATTTAAGATTATTCGAAAATCAAGATCGACTGATAGAGAAATTACTAATAAATGTTTATGTCTTGTTGCGCAAACAAAATTTATCCAACAAACACTTATGCTTATAGATGATAGATACATGAATGTACCTACCTGCTGCGGGTCGGTTGGTGGGTTGAAAATGTTGTGAGATATTTCGTATAGAAAATAAAACAAAATTTAAGTTATTCTTGCATCTGTTCTGTGTTGTTTGGTTGTCTCTGATGAGATATTCACGGATAAATTTTGGGTATTTTTAGATCGTCGAATATGCAGTCGGTGGCGCACGGTGATGCATTTTGTGGATAAGACAAAATTCGGTAGGTTATGCTATGAAGAGAATTTGTGTGTTGTGAGCAATTTGAAAATTTTATGTTTGATGAAGAAATTGAAGGTACTATTTTGCTTCTTGAGAAATATTAACTGGAAGAGAGCTGAAAACAGTAATGAGCAAAAAAGGCTCAGCAGTTTTGTCTGCCTCTATTTCTTTGCTTCTACAGCCAAGCCCACGACCGTTTGATAAATTAAGTTTTTTTTTTTAATTTGCACCCACTCAAGGGTTTTTATAACCTTTTTATGCGAGAGGCACAGTGAGTGCATTAGGAAGAAGGGAAGGGAGGTGTCGGTGTACATTGGTCTTAAAATCGTGAACATTGTAATGACTCGGAAAGACAAAGTGTGGAAGAGAGTTCCACATTCGCGCAGTACGGCTAAAAAATTATTCGCTATATACTTGAGAGTACGTCCGAAATTTGGCTCGAGGGCAAACTGATGGGCATTCCTAGAAGCGCGAGTATTATTGGCGAATTCTTTGAGGGGAGGAAGAGACACGCTACGTTACGACGGTGGTATAAAGTGGTGAATGCGTCAGTGATCTCTCTATCACCAATCATTCTTACAGCTCTTTTTTGTATTCCAACCAAGAGGCTTAAGTAAGTAGCTGGAGCACCAGCCCATAAGTGGGAATTGTACTCAAGCCTTGAACGGATAGAGGTTTTATAGATAATAGCCAGATCAGGAGATCTTGCATCGTCTTAAGAAACCCACTGCCACTCATGGACAGTGGCAAGGGGAGTATATATCTCGCTTCAACGGTACAAGTTTAATTCCCCTTTGAATAATGTTGTTTAAGTCAGAGTTTAATGAAGTTATCATATTTTGCCGTTCCAGTTCCATATCCGAAGAGAAGGGATGCGAGTCTGGAAACGAATAAGAAAAGCTAAGGGGTGCTATCGTCAGCGAAACAATTTTTTGGATTAGAAGTAACAGACAAGAGATCATTAATGAAAATGAGAAGGACGGTCGGAGACAAAACAGAGCCATGGGGACAACAGCATTTGGGTTTCAGACTTGAATCCGTCCAATACACTTTGTATTGAATGTTGAGAAAGAAAGTTTCTAATCCAACGAAGGAGGCATTCGTCGGAGCACGCATTTTCGATAAAAGAGCAAGATGCCAGACTTTATCAAATGCCTTTGAAATATCAAGTGCAACAATCTTACTTTCTCCAAAACGATGTAAAGATTTGTTCTCTGTTCGGTGAGATAAACCATCAGATCACCAGTGGACCTGTTGCTGCGAAAGCCGTACTGCCGGTCGTTAAGAAGCTTTCGGTCTTCGAGATATTTCTTAAGCTGATATTTTATCAGCGTTTCCATTTTTGGAATAGGCTGGGCAAATGCTGTTTTCCAACTGCTCGGAACGAGCCCTGAAGAGTAGGATAAATGGAAAAGCTTACGCAAGGGTTTTGCCAGCGTGGAAGAACAACTCTTCAGAATAATAGCAGGGATACCATCCAGACCAACTGATTTATGTATGTTGAGATCCTTAAGGACTCCAGCAACAGCACGAGTGCGAAAGAAGATTTGTCCCATGGAATCATTGACGCGCTCAAGAACAGGCGGAGTCCTGACACTCTCTGGCAGCGAAGAGATGGCGGCAAACTGCCTAGAAAAAAGGTAAGCTTTCGCGAGAGAACTAACAACTGGAGTGTCATTGTCAACGAGCGAAGAAACCGAGGAAGAAGAAAAATTCTTCAAATTTTTTACAAATGACCAAAAATTCTTACTGCCTCTGGGACATTGCAGTATTTTAATTAAACGATCGCAAAAGAACAAAAAGTCAGTCGGACGGTTACATGACATTATTGCACGAAAGTAGGGTTGAGTTTGGAACCTAGAAATTAACCAGAAGCTTTTGTGGTGGCTTTATACCCAAATATATTGACAATGTTGACTGACAAACATTTTCATATTGTTGATTGGACACAAACAAAAAAGAGGTTGTTTGAAAATAACAAGCTAATATAATTGGTACAAAGAACATAAGGTTCAAAACCAAAAAGTAAAACATAAACACGACTGGGTCTTATGAACTTGCTTCTGTATTCCAAAACTTAGTTCACAACAAATATTTAAAAATGAAAACATGAAATTAAAAACGTGTATCTCAAAACCACATTTTATCTGGAAAAAATGTATGCCATAAAATTGCTTAAGAAATTGTTCGAGGTTTTTTTTTTTTTTAATAAATTTTTTGTTTATAAAATTTTTCAAAAATGTCCTAAATTTAATGTGGGTATGCATCAGTAATCAAGAACATATAAATAAACATAGTGTATTTGAATTTCAATTTTTAATATTTGTCCGTTTTCGAGATACAGAATGTCAAAAAAAAGTTTAAAAATATGTATTTTTTTTTTATTTTCAAATTTTTTTGAACACAAAATATTATTTGGGCAATATATGTATACGTACTTTCAAAAATTACGCTGATCGAACTTTTATTATTCGAGACGTACGGCCGTTTTGGAGCAATACAAAAATATTTTTTTTTTTAAATAAAATACAGTTGAAAAAAAAATCGAGGTAGTTTAAACAAAACCGTAAAAGCCGTTTTTGACAAAATTGAAACGGCCCACACGAATTTGCCCAAACACATAATTTTCAAGTTTGAAGCCAATCGGACCAGTAATTAAAGCTAAAGGTGCGTTTACAGACAGACAGACAGACGGTCGGAATTGCCGGACCCACTCTTTTCGACTTCTCTCTCATCGAAATGTCATTTTTAATCCAAATCTCAAATTTGTTTATAACGAATTCAATACTTGCCATATATTCTACATGTTGCTAGTAAAAAAGGTATAAAATAAAGAAATCTATAAAAAAACACGTATACGCCCGAGTGTACATTTTCATTGCATCCGTAGTAAAATACAATTGGGTGCATGCTTGTTTGTTTTTATGTTCGATATGAACTCCTTAGAGGCCCAACAGATATTGATGGAATTTTCATGGGTTAATTCAGTTGTATGCAGGGATGGTTCCTGTGAATAAAAAACTGGTAAAACCAAACGGGAGGGTCGGAAAACTGGAAAAATCAATAGTAGGCTCTCCCGTTACTTCCCGTTGTTGGGGTTCTATGATTTTATCATATTTTGCCGTTGAATGTAATTTTGGGAAAAAATATGAAAACCTAAAGTGTACTTCATTCAACGAAACAATTTACTGGATTAGCCAATACTGACAAGAAAACATTAATGAAAACAAGGAAAAAGGTCGGTAACAGAACTGAGTCCTCGGGCGCATTTATATTGTGATTTTCAGAGTTGAATCCATCCAGTACTACATGTTTAGAACAATTCTAATACAACGAAGCTACTACTTTTATTCTCTTCTTGTCCGATAGCACTACATTGCTCGTTATATGTAGGTATAGCATTCTTGAGAACAATCGCATTCTTTCTGTGGCTGATGGCTTAGACGGAGTTCAAGGTTTTGCTTTGAGAGATCTTCTGTTTGAAGACTACTTCTTAGATCTACATCTACATCAAATTGCTTGTGGATAAATTCAAGCGCATGACTGCTTGTAGGCCTTTTTTTTTTTTTGTTTTCGGAAAGATTGATGGAATAGGAGAAAGCCCTTCCTACAGTACACTTACTGACGTCAGTAGGTCTGTGAACGTTTTAAATACTGGTACAGAAAGACAAAGATATTCTTTTTTTTAATAACTTGAACTTCTTTTAGAGGATATAAGTATCGAACTCAGTACATAAACTTCCTTTATGAGCCGCCATAATGCTCTGCGACATCATGGAAAATTTTGATCTCTTAACACCTTAGTATTTCACTACCATCGTATTTCATAATACATAATTGTTTACTATACCTGATATTAAACATTGTTTAGAAAACGTTTTTTCGGTCAAATGTATTCGCCTTCATTTCACCATCAAAAGAAATTTTATCGATGATTTACGAGTACAAAAAACGTCTATTCCTGCCAAGTCAACGACTGGAAATCTCAACAAAAGAGAGAAAGAAAAAAAAAAAAAAAAATAACATAAAAAGTATACATAATGAAAATCGACAAAAATCTAAAACATTTTCACATGGTAATTAAAAATAAAAGAACAACACTAAGACAATTGATTTAAAATGGTTTTTTCTTGACATTCACGTCAAGCTCAAAGTGTAAACAAATTTCAATTTTTAAAAATACACAAAAAAAACAACAAAATTCTGTGTATTTTTACCACAGTCTACTCAATCATAAAATTAATTGAACGTAGACGAATTTATTTTGTGAGTGCAGTTCATTTGTCACACCGCGCCAACCGGGCCATCAAACGCCATCTGATGGCTTGAAATAATATTTTTTTTTGTTCCCAAATATCTGAAAATTAAAATTAAATCAACTCAAATTATTTCTTTTCTAAACAATTTATGTAATCCAACCATATGTTAAATGCGAATAGAATTATGTATTTCGAATTATTCGCGAGTTGTGTTATTAGTCACTTTTGATCATTGACTTGTCTGTTGCAAAATTTTCGCGATCAGACGGCTAGGCGAGGGGGCATCCGGTTCTGGTGCCGGTGCAACACAGAAACATAGGGTATGTTATGTAGAAATAATCAAGAAAATGTTAACTGAATATGTATTAATAAACTCATTATTCTTTAGTTAACTAAGACGATTTATTATTATTATTATTACATCACAGTACTTCGCACAAAAATGCAACGAACTACAGACACATACAGCACTGGCGACTGAGGCCATCGGCTGTTAACTAAGACGATTTCAATAGTTAAATAAATAAATGAAATAAATAATTAAGTGCCACGCCCTCTTCTACAATATTTGATCTTTGATAAACCATTAGAATGCAATTCTAAAATTCTCAAATTATTTTGCAGTTGCAAAGTCCACCCTCTGACACGCCCATTTTTTCGTCTTGTGGGTGAATATATTTTTATAAAATATTTTTATAATCTGTACGCAACTATATTTTTCTCAATTTTTTCAAATCAAGATTTTACAAAATTCCCTTAAGCTTGTAAGATTGGCATATGTATTCTTATAATTCACACTCACCTAGAATAAAATGTTTCTAAAAACATATAAATATATACATATAAACATTTTGCCCATATCATTTTCAACATATGCGCACATATACTCATTTCAAGTAGACCGGATACATTATATGCGGATGAACTAAATACTTTTCTGTTACTTCATATTTTCTTTACTTAAACAAAAAAATGGATACAATCCAACACTTCCGCATTCATTTTTCTAATAGGAGCCTCCCAATTTTTCTATTTCTAGAATCTGAGAAACCATCAACTGGAAACACTGCATCATCAGCTTTAGTACCAGCAACATCTCCATTATCCACATCGCAACTGCAATTAACATTCAGCGAAAACTCCAGCTCCCTGGTTAGATGCATTCCCAACGAACGGGCAACGTTTTTTGTCAAGATCGATTGCCCCGATGATCCGGAGATTCTTCCGCTTATATTCGAATGGTAAGAAAAGATTTGAAGAGTTATCATGATTCATGTGAGCGTGAGAGAGAGGGAGAAAGTAGTCCATGAAGAGAGTGAAGAGAAAGTTGAGAAACACGAAGAAAGTAAGAGAGGGAGTAAGAGCGACTAGTTTTTTTCCAAAACCACGTGGTTTTTTACACCGAAAAGAGTCATTTTCAAGAGAATATTTACAGAGAATGAAATACATTTCCCTCTTCGGAGTTTCTGATTCTCAAGAGAAAATTGTCTACAAAAGTCCCAATTTTCCGAAATGTTTCTCACTTGAAGGTATTTTAATAATTTTCAAAATCCACCCGCCGAATTAGTCCAACTTTGACAATCGGCGCGAGCGTTAGAAATATCAAATCGGTGTTCCGTGTTTCAAGATCCCCCCAAAATAGTCCTTTGTTCTTAAAATATAGTTTTTGTCATAATTGAGTGTCGTTGTGAGTTTTTTATTTTCAAAAAAAAATATAATTTTGTACAAAGTTTGCGTGAAAGGTCGAAAATCAATCATTCTGACAGTTTTCGCCTTATTGTCCGGCGCGCGTGTATATTCGCTGGGTGCCACGGTTGCGCTAAGTCTAAATTTAGAAAAAAAATATCTTATTTTTCTTATGTTTAGATTATAATAAGAATTTTTGATTGTGAAATATGTTTCTGTTTTCGCAATGAAAAGTGCAAGTCCACGTTATTTGGTCTAAAAATGTCGCCTTGTTTAGAATCTCTTACATAATTGGAAGTGACGTCTTTTTGGAATTTAATTTTTGTCGTTTTTCTTTTGTTTATTGAAATTTCGAAAGGGAGAATGAAAAAAATCTTGCGAAAATTCTAAAAATAGAATTTTGCATTTTATACAAAATGCCAATTTTATTTGATCAAAAGAGTGAAATTCAAGCTAAATAAAAATGTTCAAAACAAATGTTTACAAATCCGCGTGCATCATGGCGTTGTTACAAGTCGATTAAATTGTTAACATCGTTTTGAGTTTATTTGAAAATTTCGAAAAGCTAGACGCGAGTTTCCGTAATCTCATCAATTTATTCTTATTCAATTATATGGTGGTTTTATTTTCTGTTTTTGAAAATTTTAGGATGTGCGAGAAATTACAGATCAATTAGTTCGTTAGCTCAGAAAGTGCGATCGAAATGAAATGAGTGTTTTCCAAATATCAACCAAATCGTTGATTGATTTTTAAAGTTTTATTTAACGAAGAATCATAAGAGTGCGAACTCAAAGTAGTTGAAGAAAATATGGGAAATGGTTGTTCGAAATGTTGCAAATGCAACGAACACAAACAAATCAACGGCACGTTGTCTTCGACAGGATCGGTTTATCGAAAAAGGTATTAAATATTTTTTTTTTTAATTTAGTAAAAATAGTTTTTGAAATGTTTGTTCAACTCGAAAAACTCAAATAAACAAAAATTAATTAATATTGAGAAATTTCTTTCTTCACCTTTTCAAAAAGAAATGATGTCATTTTTCGGAGGGAGGAATTTCTTTTTCTCAATAAGTTGACGAAACTAGTCCAAGGGTAGAAGACTTTGTATTAGCGGGACAGATGTTTATAGAAAAATGTTTTGTTTGCTTAGCGAAAAGCTTCATTTAAATTGTTTGATGTACATAAATACACTGAAATGTTTATGACATAAACAAATACAAATATAAATTTTCGAAAGCCGGTGTGTGTCGGAAAGTGAATCATGAAAATTAGATTGTGCCAAAAATGACGGTCGATTAGCTTCTTTGATGAGGCCTCCGGTTAAACTTGCATCCGCAGGCAAAGCAAATGGTACAATGCAATGGTACAAAAAATAGACTGGGCTTCACTGTGTTCATCATTCATGTTTAAAGAAAAACTAGAAAATAAATTTGCTTCTGTATAGTTATGTATTCTTTGCAGAGGTGAGGTTTTAATCACTAACTAAAACAAAAAAAGTGTGCGACTCATGTAGTCAATACGACTAACTTCCCAGAGTAGAAAAATAAGTAAGAACATTAGTTGTTTTCGTTGTATATAGTTGACAATGTACACGCACGTTGGTTTTCAAAGTCAAATTCCATAAAACTGATGATTTGAGGACATACATACGTTGAATAACAGTGGAGCCATCTGCCAAAAGTTTGTCACACCAACTCATGGACTCATGGACAGCTAATTTGTGCAGTAAAATACCAGCCTTTATTACTCCTGAATATTGTAGTTTTCTTTTTGTGAAAGAAATTTTCTAATTAACATTTAAATGTCAAAACAGCGTTTGGTGGGTCAGCTAGTAATCAAATATAGTATAATGATACTCCTGAATATTGTTTTTTTTCATACTAACTATAAGATTTTTTGCACTGTTTTTGAAAATATTGCAGAAATTATTATAATTTTCATTATATTAGGGTTGTCTTAGCTTTTTGATTGCCATTGAAAAACCACTAATCAGCTGTTAACAACACAATGCCGCGTCGAATGAGACCAATTTTATGACAATACGATGAGTGATTCGCGAAATAATCAAGCTGAAAAAACGTAACTCACATACGCACATACGCACATACGCACATACGAACACACAGAGACATCATCATAAAAACGCTTGATTCGGATTCATAGTGACCTCGAAACATGGAGATATGCAAAAATTGGAGATTCACAAAATCGAACCCATTACAATAATTTCCTCTGGGAAGTTAAAAATTACAACAAATTCCAAAATGACAAAAAAGAAATTATTTTACTTTTAGCCTTTTTTTAATCGGCACCTCGCCCGTGTCCGTAGCTTAGTGGTTAGGTGAGTTGGCTGCTAAGCAGAACGTCGTGGGTTCGAGTCCTACTCGTGCCCATTGTTTTTATTTCATCCTTCACGGGCACTGCCTCTTTCAAAGAACTGACAAAACTTCCAAGAGTATTAATCTGTCATGAAAAAGTGCTTCTCAACTTTGCCGTTCAGAATCGGCGTTCAATTGTAGGTCACCTCAATTCTTCACATGCACCCAGAAAATTGTTGATGAGAGTAAGCCACTTAGGCCTTGGCTTTTCAAGAGCCACTCTATTTATTTTTACCTAACCCGCTCATCCATGATTCCTAGACGGATGTGCGGATATTGTCTCGAAACCAGTTAAAAAAAACTGTCAATTGTCGTTTTTCTAAAAGGCGTTTATTGTAAATAAACGGCGCCTCATGTCGCAATAGACGCCGCACATTTTGCATTTTTTTTTCTTATGAATCTCGTGCCAATAATATTGTCGTAAAAAATAACTAACAATGTTCGTACGCACAAACGGAACTAAAAAAAAATTAGTATTTCGTTTTTGCTGACGTTAGCGCCTTTAAAATTGTGAGAAAAACTAAAAATCAATGACGGCAGCAGTTTATCAATTTGGAAATTGGAATTCCATTCTATTGACTGATCAATTCATCAATCTTTAAATAAACTTCTTTTATGTTAAATATTCTATTCTCCAAATGCTCATTTTCTAATTTGACAGATTTTGCTAACTTTGAAAAAAAATCTGTCTCGCCACTTTAAATACTCAACTTGATCAGATCTTTTTCATTTTCAACTACACCCACTGCAAGAAATGTTCTAAACCTCAATAATTTAACTGCAACATAGAACATGTCTGCCCTAAATTCTTTCTCAATTTTATTTCCGTCAACAATCAAATTGGTACCGAGCATTTCCACTTAGGCAGGGATCTCCTTCCCCGATTCAACACTTTGTCTTTTTAACACACAAATTTCGTGTTCTGGTTTTGAATACAGAACTTGGCAATCGCAAGAGAAAGTAAAGCGATCGACATCGAACTATTGATTCTTTAATGCAAAGTGGTTGCTGTTGAACTACTTAGACATTTAGAAAAAATGAGACAAATAACTTGCCTCGCCACTGCGAGGGGGGGGGGTTAAAATTAATTGCTTTCGCATCAATTTTCACCTTTGGTATAAGTGGGAACAAATTTTATAATTTTAGATTCGAATTATGCTGTATGATTGTAGTCATCCGAAATTGTCTGGACAAAATATGAAGGTAGTAATGAACTAGCCAAAGATTGAGATAATTGAGATCTAATGAATTAATCGATTTTTAACCTTTTTTTTTACTACCCTTGACATATTTCTTCATAGATTAAATGCAATTGAAGAACATTATTTTGATTACTAGCAAAACTAAAAAAAAAATGTTACGTACACGCCCCGTTCCCTTACTTACTTGCTGAAAGTGGCGCTATAGTCTGTTGTGGACTTGGGCCTCAACCAACAGTCTTCGCCAGCCAGCTCGGTTCCTAGCTAGCTATCTCCAGTTTTGCACTCCAAGTTGATTGAGGCCCTCTTCCACTTGAGTGCGCCACCTGAGTCGCGGTCTTCCTCTCCTGCTACGTCCCTCGGGAATAGATAGCTTTCCGGGCCGGAGCATAGGTGTCCATCCGCTCTTAATGACCGAGCCATCCGAGTCTCTGGACCTTGACCCTTCTGGCTAGGTCCATGTCGTTGAACAACTCGTAAAGTTCGCTGTTATATCTTCTTCGCCATTCCCCTTCAATGCACACGGGGCCAAAGATGACCCGAAGAACTTTCCTCTCGTAACAGCCTAAGGCACTTACATCCGATTTTGTCAAGGGCCATGCTTCTCCACCATACAGCAGGACTGAGATGATGTGAATTTTGTATAATATGACCTTAGTTGATCGAGAGAGGGCTATTCCACTCAATTGCTTTCTTAGCCCAAAGAAACAGCGATTAGCAGGAGTTATTCTCCGTTTGATCTCTCCACTGGTGTTATTGCCTGTGTTTTACTCGAAGTTGTATGCGTCTATTGTGACGTTCTGCCCGTCGGTGTTGGGTCTTGGGTGTCCTTCCTCGAAGACAGCATATACTTCGTTTTTCCCTCATTTACCGCTAAACCCATTTTTGCCGCTTCTGTCTCAATTCTCACAAAGGCGTCATTGACATCATGTTGTGTTCTTCCCATTATTTTAATATCATCGGCGTTCGCGAGAAGTTGAACAGATTTTTGGAAGATAGTGCCTCTGGTGTTGACGGTGGAGTTCTGCACTATCTTCTCAAGAACGATGTTAAAGAAATCGCATGACAGTGCATCGCCTTGTCTGAATCCTTTTTTGACGTCGAAAGATTCTGTGAGCTCGTTGCCAACCTTGATGGAGCAGCGTGAGTTCTCCATCGTCATTTTGCACAAGCGAACGAGCTTGGCAGGGACGCCAAAACTAGACATAGCTTTGTACAGTTCGTCTCTGTAGATGCTGTTATACGCGGCCTTAAAATCGATGAAAAGGTGGTGGAGCTCAAAGGTCTTTTCCAGGATCTGCCGCAACGTGAAAATTTGGTCGATGGTTGACATTCCTGGCCTGAAGCCACATTGATAAGGACCAATCAGATTGCTAACAAAAGACTTCAGACGTTCACATATTACGGCAGAGAGGATCTTGTAGGCGATGCGATGTTAAGTAGACCTCTGTAGTTGTCGCAGTTTAGAGGATCTCCATTTTTCAGAATCGGACAAACACCTTTATGCTATGATATTTTAATTTTATGTTTTTTTTTTCGACTAAATTACTATATCTTGGTTGGAATAAATGTAAGCGACAAAACGTTGACTTAAATGTTAAAAGGAAATTTCGAGGAGGTATGGTCTCTCATCGAGCGATTTCTAACTTTGAAATACATTAATAAAACAGTCTATGTGTGAGATATCTTATACATTTTTCAATGAAGTTTTGAATGGTAATGGTCCATAGATTTCATATTTAACTGAGATGAACACGTTTGAAAATTCAAAAGTCGGAACAGGATGACTTGTTTTTCAATAAATTCGAGTCTTTTTGAACTGTTTAGCTCAATTAAGGCCAGAGAGATGAACTTTGCAAATTTGTGCTTTATGGAGATGGAAAAAACCCCAATGGGGAATTCATTTTTTATCGTCATTATCGTCAGTTTGGTCAAACAAGTTTCTGCTTTTATCTGTGTCATAACCGGAATCTGTTCCGGGCGTCTTCAATAAAGTTCTTCCGCCCATTCCGATTGTGGCCGATACGCCATCCAATTACGCACCCCAAGGCTTCAAGCTTCCTGGTCTACACCATCGTCTACAGCGTTAATTTGGTCTGCTGTCTGCTTCGATATTCAAAACTTGTACCGCAAAGAACTTTCCGGACTGATTCTTCACTCATACAAACTAAGCTAGATATTCAGCCCGCCGCTGGTAGATTTGAAATATGTAGCTCAAGATAAAATCATCTCTATAATCGTCTTTCTTCACAAAAGGAGCCGACTATTCATGGTATGACTTTTTTCTTGAACTCGACTATGAGTTCAGAGTGCCTTTGGCGAAGCACCCAAATCTCAGACTCCTAAGTGAGTATTCAAGAACCGTATTACTTCGAACTCGTAATCCTCTACCATAATAATAGTTCTTCATCTGCCAACAAATTCTGCAGACTGAGGCACAATATGCACAATTTTTTTTCACGTATGTAAATGAAGTCCCTGATTTTTCGCCACTGCATCACCAGTTGATTTGGATTTATCAAATTTGTTTAGCTTGTAGTATCCTTCCAAATATGTGGCTGTCATCTGCATACTAGTGTCGGCAACGTAAGTTACTCCGAGGTAGTTACCCACGTAGTTCCGATGCTTTTTGTGACTTAACTTAGGGATTCATCTGTTTTTGTTTTTGTAATTAAAATTATAATATTTATATACAAAATATGGATGAATTTTTGTATGTTTGTTTGCTTGTTTTGTTTGTGTGTTTGCTTATATGTTCGGTATGGATTCCTAAACGGCTCAACAACTAGCTATCAACAGGTCTAAATTCGATCGTACTCGTGTGCGGAGAGAGGGCACATATCGATTGTAAAATAGTTGTAAAATATTCGCTTGATCAATTGATTTGCGATACTCATCGGGCATGTCCTCTTGCGACCACATTCTGCAGATGCATAACCGGCGGCTTTGAAGAATTCGGCAGTGATGCCCTTAGCTCCCGTGGGTTTATTGTTTTTATGCTCAGCTGTCTTCACTTCTTCAAGGTCGGGTAGACGGAAATCTTGGCTTCCGTCGTCTTCATTGAATGGTTAATTCTGCCTGACAGCATAATGCGATTCGTCATCACCGTTGTACAGTCTGCAAAAGTGGTCCTTCCTTCCTACCTCTTGGTAAAACTTCCGAACCTCGTTCCTGTTTTTAGACTCTCAGCATCCTCGATCGATCGCTTTTCATGCTCAATCTTATTATTTCTGAAAAGTTTGTGTTCTTCTCTCCTCTTCTGCTCGTAGAGCTCCCGTACTGATATCGTCCTCCTTTACGCTTCTTGCTTTTCTGCATGTACCTGCCTGCATTCATCATCAAACCAGGGGTTTCAATTTGGTCGCCGCTTGAAACTCAGCCTCCTCGGAAGGTTCGAACATCAATAATGCTTGAAGAGTGTCTTGCGTCGATCGAAATATGATCAATCTGGTTGACAGTTGATTGGTCTGGAGACCTCCAGGTCCCCTTGTAGATGTTGAGATGTGGGAAACACGTACTTGCTTCTACTATGTTTCGCCACACTGCAAAATCGATAAGCCTGAATCCGGTATCGGATTTGCCGTTAAAATATCCTAATACTCTTTTAGGAGGAGCTCGTAGAATGTGTCTTTGGTGTCATCTTTCTCTTCTGTGGGGGCGTGAGCGCATATTATATTGACAGCTCTGAAGCTTAAGACATGCTGCCTAACTCTGCCTCCAACGACAAAGTCACATCCAAACAGACGCTGTTGTTGTTTTCCGTAGCAGTCGCCGTATTAGATATCGCAGTTTTCCGTCCTCCTTTTGTCCGGCCCATCCCATTGCATTTCCTGGATAGCGGTTATATCCGCCTTATAACGGTTTAGAGCCTCCACTTGTTGTTCGGCTGCACGTGGTCTGTTAGGGGACCTAACATTCCACGTACAGATCCCAATCTTGTTGTCTTTATTTCGTTTGCATGGTTCGTCATCAGTAAACCCGTCCGAATCCGAGGCTTGTTGTTGCTTCGCAACTAGTTTTTATTTATGTGATTGGGAAGTTACCCCAAAGCACGACCCCCAACCTGTAGGGCCAGGTCCTTACCGCTTCTTTTCGGCCTGAGTTCACTGAGTAGTTCAACCTAGCTAGAACTGTAGACGCCAACGTTGACTCCATGTGAGGTACTAGACACCCGGTGGATTAAAAATATGTTTCCTTATCCTCATCATTAACTACAGGCATGGGAGTCCTTACATGCATTTGAAAACACACCAACATGCTTTTGCACCATGCAAAGCAGTGTTTTCCAATTTCTTATTGCAAATTTTGCACAAAACCTCAATTTTTTGAAATTATTCCGAGATTTTCATAACCTTTTTAAAGACCTTCCTGATTGACGCTTTGCCGTCAGAACTTAAGCTTGCATTATAATAAATATATTATAGTACTAGCTGACCCGGCAGACTTCGTACTCCCTCAAACAAAAGAACTAGACGTTTATACCCCGCTACCCGACCACTACCCCCTACCGCATTATTCCTTTCCTGTTTCCAACCTGCCACGCTACCCACCAAACCACAACCTGGTGACCTGGCCGTGTCTCATGAACAGCTTCGTCGATCTTGTAAAAAATACTTAAAACCCATCTACACCACTGCCCGAACATTAACAATAAAATTTGGTACATAGAGGTCGGTGAAGTCTGTTAGACTAACTGTCAAAATTATTGATTAGTAAATAGTTTCGTTAGTTACTTTAGTAACGTAACATATTCAATTAGTTACACGTAACTCGTAATCGCGTAACTCACCAACACTGCTGCATAAGCCAATAATTTGGTTAACTTGGTGACGATAATCCTTCTTGTAATGTACCAGAGTCGCGGTCGAAGAAGAGTTTGTCTCGTAACGTTGCTCATGGTCAGCCTACAAATGTGCTTATTAAAATACGAAAATTATCAATTCAACTACCCCAAAGACCGTTTACGAATTGAAAGTATTTAGATCAACAGAAGCAAACTTTTTTCTTACCAAAATTTCGTCAAATGTCAAAATGAGCATAAAAAAGTTAAAGGAAATAAACTTAGAGCTCAAATCGTCAAAAAAAATTAAAAGCACGTATGCCTACTTACAAACATTAGCAAAACAGAGACAGAATGGCTCCTCCTTGAAAAATTTCTCCATTTAAAAAAAAGCAATGACATCAAACATATCCATAAATTTCATGTTCCAAAATAACATACACAACCATCTTCCAAAAAGCTTTACGATTTCAGAAAATACTAAATTAAATCCAATTACAACTTAACCTCCTTGTTTCCTTGTCAATTCAATGTTTGACACATGTTTAATAGCTGAACAAACTAGTCTTTTGCGCATTCTAGCACGAACCGTAGAAACGTAAATTTATTTCCGTATACAAAACATTCTCCCATTGCAACATCAGTTGTTGCCATCATCAATAAAACTTCAACAACACTTGAACTCATAAAATATTGTTAAAACATGAGTGCTGATGCTGAAAGGCTTTCAGTGTTTTTAAAATAAGCAGACTCAATGAAATTTCATGTGGAGATTTGTGATCGGCGGCCGGTGGCGGAATAAACATTTCAAATTGTATTTACACAACCGACCGATCGACTAAATAGACTCTCGTCCGTTAAATGCAATTGACGTAGCTTTTTGAGGGAAATATTTTCCGATTTTCGAAATTTAACAACAAAATTTCCCTAAACAAACCGAATAGCTTGCAATTTCAAAACACTTCCTCTCTTCATTCTCATTTTAGGAGTCGTGGTGAGTTACCGATCGAGAACTCTGATCGTTTTCGAATAACACAGACGAGCAATGCGGTTCAGTTGGCCGTCGAGCATGTACAACGCGAAGATGCCGGTCATTACACACTCTACGCTCGCACCAAAGCGGGAAACGTCATACGAAAAGACGTCGAGCTGCTTGTTGAAGACAGATCGACTGGAGATGATCCACCGATATTTTTACGTCGTCTCGGTGATCTGTCTGTCAAAGTGGGCACTCGAACAAGGCTGCTTGTTGAAATACGCAGCTCAACTGATGTCAAGGTAAGTGGAGATTTATTTATTTTTTGACTAGCATGTTTTTTTTAGGTTAGATTTTACAATTTTTTGTTGTTTCGAAAATTAAATAACATTCCAGATAACTTGGTATCGAAACGATCGTCGAATTTGTGACAACGATCGAATTAAGCAAATTAACGAGGGATCGTTCTATTGCGTCGAAATAACGCCGGTAATTCTGGAGGACGGCGGACAATGGATGGTTATGGCAGAGAATTTGGGGGGTCGAAACTCTTGCATTGCCCATCTGAATGTCCTCGTTCCGAAGGCTTATAAGTTACCAGAATTTATCGAAGAACTACGAGCTGTGCTCACCGATCAGGGAACAGTTTCACTTGAGTGTAAGGTTGTCGGAGTACCGACTCCGGTTCTAAGGTGGTTTAAAGACTCGAAAGAAATTAAGGCTGGCGATGTTTTCGCACTCACTGCCAATCCCGATGATCCGACTTCGTTGGGAACGTATACGTGTGAAGCGGTCAATTGTATGGGTAAAACTTATTCGAGTTCGAAGGTGCATGTTGTTGGTAGGGGCAGTCGTGAGGGTTCATTAAAACCTGCTGATAGGTGAGTTTTGCAAACAACGACTATTTTGACAGCACGCACCAAAAATTAACGGTATACTGTTTTTGAATTTATTTACAGTGTTCAAAACAACGCCCTGCCTCCGATATTTACAAACGAATTGCGTGGAACATCGGTACGCATCGGTGACACAATAATTCTCGGCTGTCAAGGTGAGTTTGAAAATACGAAAACAAGAAAACAAAATTGCAAAATGCCTTGATCAGTTGCCAAAATATTTTAATTACTTTGAGAATTCCGTTTTCTTGCGAGAGCAATCTTGAACTTCAGTTTTTGAGAGTGTGTTGACATACAAATTGGATAGGTCAAGAATGACGACAAATTTTTGAATTTTAAAGAGGGAGAAAGAGAGATAATGGACTTTTTCTCTTCATCCTGAAATTATTTTCGAGAGTTTGAAGAGTAATCTCGCTCTCTTCTTGTTTTTTGTTTTAATCAGAGCGTAATTTTCGGAGAGACTATTTTCGGAAAAAGGAAAAATTTGTTTAGATATTGAGAATCTTACGTCTAGTCTAGACAGTCTTCCATGTGAAATATGGAGCGCCTTTATGAATCATACCAATTTTGCTCTTTTGACGTTTCTTCAAAACGTGTTAAATTTAAGAGGAAGCAAATAAAGCTGAGCAGCCAAACATTCGAGTGGTGCAGCTTATAAAGAAGTCTCCGTAGCCTTTTGTTTTGTTTGTTGTCGTATCACTCTCGTTCCGATTAAGTTTAATCTTTAAGGATCCTGAAGATTTTTTTTTTTGTTTAACGATTTCTCTTTATTTCCTTAGTCGTTGTTCCCCCATGGCCAAAAACTGTAGCTTGGTACAACAAAGAGGGACGCGTTGAATCCAACGATAAATACAAACTAATCGAAGATGGTCTTGGAGTTTACATGATCGAAATCAAACCGTCCGAAAGCTGTGACGAAGGGGAATGGAAATGTGTTGTTACAAGCCAGGAAGGATGTGTTGGCATCTCATCGTGTGTTGTAACTATGGATAGTAAGCGAACTTGAACATCTTGTCAGCGTTTCAAAGCTAAATGTTTTTGTTTTTTCAATTTTTAGTTCCCAAAAACTACCGAAAGCCTCGTTTCATGGAGAGCCTCAAGGCCGTTCTAACCGAAGAAGGACTAGTATCATTCGAATGCAAGGTAGTAGGCTTTCCAACACCAACTCTCAAATGGTTCAAGGACGGACAAGAACTTAAGCCGGGTGATGTTTACCAACTTACCGGTACAAATTCCCTGGGAACCTATTGTTGCATAGCAAAGAATTGCATGGGAGAAAATAGCAGCGTTGCTGTTCTGACAATCGAAGATATCGAAAATCAGCTAAACGATGAAGAACGAATTCTGTTCACGAAGCAAAATCAGCCACCGAAGTTTGTGTCAGGTTTAAAGACCCAAGATGCCAAGATCAATGAACCGTTCCGTTTCACAGTGACAGTTAAAGCGTTGCCAGATCCGGTGTTGTCATGGTTCCGAGATGAACTTCCGATTGAATCAAATGAACGATATCACCACTTTGCCGGAGAGTCAGAAACATATCACTTGGATGTTAAATGTGTTGAGTTTGTCGACCAAGCTGAATGGAAGTGCGTGGCGGTGAATGACTTTGGCACCAGTGTCACTTCGTGCTTCCTCAAATTGCAAATTCCTCGACATTTCAAGAAGCCACGATTTTTGGAATGTCTCCGAGCTGTTCTCACCGAAGAAGGAGCTGTCAATTTGGAATGCAAGGTTATTGGAGTTCCTCAACCAGTTCTGAAGTGGTACAAAGATGGAATCGAGTTGAAACCCGGTGATATTCATAGAATCATTTCGGGGCAGGATGGAACTTGTTGCCTGGGAACATATACCTGTGAGGCAAGGAATTGCATGGGAGTTGTAGCCAGTTCGGCATCATTGCTTGGATTTGAAGATGCCTATAAGAATCAGAAACCTGCAGAACCTCCTGTCAATGAACTACAAAGGAATTTCTCTCTATCTACAATTCAAGAAGAACGAACATCCCAAATGTACGAGAGTGCTGTCGGAGATATAACAATCGATGAAAAGGGCGATATTTCATTTTCTTTCGATGGCAAGGAAGTTTCTGTGTCACTGTATGAAACCCCAGATCTAACCGAAGAAGAAGCTCTGAAGATTGTCGAAATGTACGCCGATCAGATTTCGGAACATGTAACCGAGCAAAATATTGTCGAACTTCCACCGCTGAGATTTATGAAGGAAACATCACAATCGGGAAATCTTCTCATGGAAGCCGTTGTTATCGATATAGCTCCGGATTACTTTTCCCACGAAGAAGATTTACGCACCGAAGCTGGAATGGATGATATTTCGATTTGTGAGGTCACCATTCATGGTTCCTCTGGGGACAAGGAAGAATCGATGCTCGATAAAGAATCAGAGGATTTTGCCAACAAAAACATCGAAAAGATGGAAGAAGAACTTGCAATGACTGCCCCCGTGAGGAAACGAAAGAAGTCGCGAGGAACCGAAGTCGAGGAATATTTCAGTCTGTCATTTTCAAAGGCCTCCGAGAGCCAAGGCGATGAAGACACCTCGGAATTGCAGACATTTGCCAGTGCAAACAATCAATTGACGTCATCGAAAATCGAATCGCTGGAAATGGAGGAAAATCGTGCTGAAGAAGAAATTCAACCTCCAAAACGAAAGAAGGACAAGAAGAGTCCAGAAACAGACTCGTCAAAGACCACTGATGCCGAGGCGCTCTTGATGGATGTTTCCGGAGCTGCGGGAGATGGTCTTCAATTACTTAAACCATCCAAAATGGTTACCGATGAGGGTGAGATCGAAAAGAATATCAAATCTCTTCTTCCGCTAGCGAAACTCTTGAAGACTATCGAAACCCATCTGATGGCTGTTGAGAGTGAAGTAACGTCACAATCCGCCATGATGATGTCACCAAGTTCCGCCGAACAGAGTATCGGAATTATTCGCAATGTACTAGACCCGATCAAACAGATTCAAGGCAAAATGAAGGTTTACTCCGGGGAGATTCCCATCGAGGTGCTCTTCGAATCAATGGAAGGAGATATTAAGGCTCTTCATACGGGCTTACAAGTGATTGAAAAATGTGTGGCAATGGACGAGACTGGAATAACTTTGATTCAGCGCACGAGTGTGTGTATAATTGATAGTGTTGGTGAACAATTTGTGAAGACCTTCGAAGAGGTGAAGAACATAGCAAAGAGCTTCGAATCGGAGTTCATCAAGATGCAAGCAGAAATCACAGCTGAGGATATTCAGCAGGGAATTCAAATAACTCAGGACACCATCAAGTCTCAGACTTTGCTGCAAGAAGCTCAAGATATTGAAACAGCTCAACATGTATCTGATTCAGTAGCCAAACTGCAAAGCATACCTCAAACGGTTCCGTTCGATGCGGTAAGTGAAGCAAAGCTTCCATCCGAAGCTGACTCACTCAAGCTTATCTGCCGTCCAGTTGTGAAGATTCAACAAGCCTTGGAAAACATCGAGAATGAACTATCGATGGAGGAAAACGAAGAAGAGTTATATTCTCGCGTGCATGAAACTGCCCTGGTTAACCTTCAGGGACCAATTGATGCACTTCAGTTGGAAGTCGACAAAATCGAGCAGAAGGTCGTCGCGGCAGCAGGCAATGAAACAATTGAACAAAAAATCAACATGACTATTCTCGACATAGTGAGTCCTCCACTTTTCGAACTGAAGAAGGGTCTTGAAATAATTTCGAAGCAATCAGCGGGCAACATCCACTCGGGAATGATTACTGTCAGTGCAATCGAGTCCATGGTACCTCCCCTGCAGGAAATCCAGAACGGTCTTGCTCAGTTGGGTCAGGACATCGAATTCGGCCAGGACAAGGAAGAATTTGTAGCCGATTCGGCTGATACCCAAAAGCTGCTTCAGTCAATAGCGCAAGGGGTCCTTCATTTTGAAACCAATATTGAACGATTATCTCCTAGACTGTCACCAAATCTTCAAAGCGACTTAGTAAGCTTGAAAGATGAACTTTCCCGCTTGATTGGCAACATTCTGGATTGCAATTTGAACAAGTACCGACTCACCGTTCTGGAGAATTTGAAGACTCCCATCGACGAATTGAACTACTGCCTGCGTCAAACCGAACAAAAATCGATTTCGGGTTCGCTGAGTGACCTGATCGATCCGATTCGAAGTCTTCGGGAGAAAGTTCAGCTTGGAGTCGAAATTCTGTCAATTTCGGATCTTCAGCAAAACGACTTGAATATTCAAAGTTTGGTGCAGATTAAAGAAATAATCAAGACGATTGAAATCGATATTGAAGAGCACGAATACAAACTGCTGCAGAAGGAGATTGAGCTGGATGAAAAGCAAGCCACAGAAGCTGATCAATCATTTGTGTCTATGCGTGAAGCTCTGTCACTCCAGATTGCTAAGGAAGAGGGGCAGAGAACCGTTGCGAAAATTGAAGAAATTCACGAATGCCTGGCAACTCTCCAAAACCAAACTGTCATGGAGGATGCTTACTCTTTGACAACCGACAATATTTCAATTTTGAAGAAAATGGCAAAACCAGTTGAGGACATTCTGGAATGTGTGGCTCAGGTAAAAAATGGTGTGGCCTTTGAAACAATTGAAGATCTCAAAACAAATGTAAATGTGAAGGTTCTCCAAGAAATTGCAGAGCCCATAAATTACCTCGCAGAAGCTCTGAAAGTTATCACCAAGCCCAAAGTTATTGAAGCTCACAAGTCCATGTCAACTCAAGAAGATATTTCAGCCTTGAAGACACTAGCCCAGCCAGTTGCGGAGCTGCGAAATTGCATTGCAAAGCTGGGACAAGAGGTTGCATTTGATGAACACGTCCAGAGCTTCGAAGAACAGCAGGCAATTTTGAAAATAGCCAGGCCATTGAACGATCTACAGGATTGCTTGGACGGTCTTATTCAACAAGCTATGGTCGAAACCATGGAAGACGCATCGACTTTGGAAGACATCTCAGGACTCAAGTCTGGCGAAACAGCTGGTGATGTGTCATCTAAACAGGCTCTGTTGAGTCATGAAGATCAAGCATTCGAATTAACTCAAGAGCTACCCCTAGACATTGCAAAACAACAGAAGGCCGAGACTCTACTGATGGATCTTAAGCAAAGTCTTACCTCAGTGGTAGCTTACTGTTCGCAGTATGATGTATCTTCTTTGAAGGGAGAAACCTTAAACAAACTACATGCAACCGTCACCAAGCTTAAGGACCTTGAAAAATGCGTTGCTGAAGTCTGTGAGGCCAGCGTACGGGAACCAGTAGCTTCGGTCTCTGAAAAAACTGATCCCGGAACACTTGCTGAAGCTATCATGAGTCTTGAATCTTGTGTCTTACAAGTTCAAGACTATTTACCAGACGAGGACCTTCGAAGTATCTCAGCAGCAGATGGATCGATCTCAAAACTAAAGGTATCAGCACTAACTGTTCCTCTTCAGGAACTGCGAGAATGTCTTCAAGTCTTCCATACGCAAGAATTCGAAAATGTTGACACCTTTACGGCTCCCAGAGTTTCAATGGTGTCCAGAGAAATCGTCGATGAAATCACACCATTTGTGGTGGCTGTTCAAGAGAACCAAGCTCTGGAGACACTCCGCAGCCTTATTGTCACCGAACAGCTTGAAATGTGTAAGCAGATCATAGCACCTATTCAACAGCTCCAGGAAGCTGTTCTCGTTCATGATCAACAACATGTCTCACAGGTGGACAAGATTTCAAGCGAGGTAGCGCTGGAAACTTTCGCTAAACCTTTGATGAATCTTCAAGAGGCCATTGTCAATATTCAGGAGCAATATTCTTACGCGACATTCGAAGCATGCCCAGAATTTAAGGTCCTACAAGAAAAATCCAATGCAGTCTATCAACTGTTAAAGTACGTCGAGCATGTAAACTACGAAGCCTTGGACAATGTTGCAGAAATGTCTACACAAGCTGATGTGTCGGCTTTGGAGACTTACGCAGCGTCACTTGAAGGAAGTGAGATAATGCAAGCAATCCAAACCGAACCAAGAATCATGGAACCGGCAGATATTAAAGTCTGTGTCGAGGATGGAATCAAACAGATTGACGATTGTCTAAATAAGCCAACTTTCAAAAAGTCAAAAGACCTCAAAGAAGTCGAAATTATCATGAAGGAACTGAAAACCAGCTTCCAGCAAATGCAGGTTGAGCTTAGTAAAGAGTCTGATGGCGAGTCTTCGATTTTGGCCAAAACTAATATCGCTAGAACTCTATTCAAGCTCAAAGAGTGTCTAGTTCATACCTACGAGGGTGGCTATGAAGAGTCTCTCGATGACGTCGAGAAGACATTTGAAGACATTCTCCAAGCTCTACCGGAATTAGAAGTTCTGCTGGCTGAGCAAATGAGCACAAAGGTTTTGAGTAAATTGAGTGAAACCGTAGCCATTTCAGAAACATGTGCCGAAACTCAAGAATGTCACATGGAATTCATGAGACGTTTGGTGGTTCCATTGAAAGATCTGGCAGCTGACATCGAAAGACTTGGAAAATGTAACGAGACGGAAATTTCAAAATCTTCAGCTCAGATGGTGGGTTTGCAGTCTCGTCTAATGAATGCGTTCAGAGCTCTGAACGAGGTGAGTGAAAGAGTTCCCAACGAGCTGCTGGATCATGTTCTGAGCGGACAAAGTGTTTTGGTATCTGTGTTTGATTTCATCGAAGCAACTGATACTCTTCGGGTGATTGAGGTCATCCAGGAACTTGATAATCTGTTGGTGCCTTTGAGTGGAATAAATGAGGGTCTGAGTTCAACTTTGCAGCTGGGTGATGGGCAACAGCTGGAAGAATTATTGAAACCGGTCAAAGAAGCTCAGGAACTTCTGATCACTGTTCAAGACCAGTTAGCTAGTGGCAGTGAATTGGCCACTAAATTGGCAACATCGAATGAGATTGTCATTCAAGAACTTCAGGAGAAGATCGAAAAAATTGAAAACGAAATTCTTGTGAAGGAAAATCTTTCTCAATTGAGTGCTGAAGAGGTGAGTGAAATTCAGTCGATATCAGAACCGTTGGAGAAACTGCAAGTGTCTCTGGTAGAATTGGCAACGCAACAACAGATGGAGATATCTTCTGAGATAAGTCATAAGCGAAAGGCAGAACTTGAAGAAGTTATAAAGGAAGATGAGGAAAAGGAGCAAAAACAAGTTCCTGAAAAGAAGTCAAGACTATCGGAAAGTAGTCCTGAGAAACTGGGTTCGGAAGAAGTTGTGATGAAAGACGTTGAGGTCCATCAATCTTCAAACAAAGGAATTCTAGTTGAAGAGCATGCAGAGCTGCCCGCGCTAGCCGAAGAACAATCGCCACAAGAAAAAGGGATACTAACATCAAAACCGTTGACAGAAGAAGTTCCGTCTGTTCCTTCTAAGCTTGAAGCAAAGAAAGAGGACAAAAAAGTTGAGCCCTTGGATTTATCTGCGATAGAGTCTCAAATTGGCTCTGAAATGTTCAAGAGCTTCGAGTCGTTGAGAGTCCTCAAGGAACAAATCATCGAATCAAAAGACAAGCAAGTTGAGAGAGCTTCGCAAGAACTGCTTAGCACTTTAGAGATCACCGTCTGTGACATAGAAAAAGTTCTACTTAGCAGTAATGCCGAAACCGTTGAAGACACTTTGTTTCTACCTCTCTTCAAAATGCGAGATCTTCTGGCATTTATAAAACAAAATCCAGACAGCAATTTAGAAACCAAAGAAATCCTTACTAGCGCCAACAAAGTTTTCATTTCGATTTTGAACAGCAACGCAGGTCTAAGAAGGGCTTTCTTGCAAGACATAGTTCAGACGCCCAAAGATGGGCTTTCCAATATTATTCCTCTTTTAGAAGAAGCACAAGGTCTGGAAACCTGTAGAAGTCTTCTAACGGTTGTTCAAAAACTAGATTCAACCTTAACAACAATAACTACGAAGAATGAAGGTTGTGTGGGTAGGTCTTCGGAACGGTTTGTCCAACTTCAACAATCTCTAAATGAACTAAGAGATCAGGCTGAAGACCTTTCGAAAAGATTACCAGGAGCTTTCAAGCAGACTTGTGTTGAACCGCTTGTACAAATTTGTGAAGCTATTGGCGATGAAAGCAGGATAGACGATGCCATAGAAGTCCTTCAAGAGATGGAAGGTCTTAAGGGGCCATTGAAGGTTTTGAAAGAAACTATTGCAAGGAATATAAAGAATTTCAAGGAATCTCAGGAACTGGCTGAGAGTTTGAAGGTGAAAACTGAAGAAATTGAGAAGGAGAAGACCAAGAAGTCCTCAGAAAGTGAAGAGCTTGAAGCAAAGCCAGAAAAACTTGAAGAACCAAAAGGAGAGAAAACAGAGTCAAAGAAAAAGAAACTGAAATCAAAGAAAGAATCTGTAGAAATGGAAGAAATAAGCGGTAGGATAATGAAAGTTGAAGAATTAGCAATTGAAAGTCAAGGAGTGGAAAATGCTGAACTACTTCAAGTCGAAAAGACCGAAGAGCGAGAAATTGAGGATTCACAGAAGACACTTGATGTTGCAGCAGTTGAAATAGAATCTAAAAAGGCATTAGCTGTTCAGAAGGAGGAAGCTTTAGATGTAGAAGTCAGCGAAGCAGCGGAGAAGGTCAAAACTACAGAAGTTAAAAAGTCTGAAACGAAACAAGCGAAACAAGTTGAGATTGCGCAGATGAGAGAACAGCATTCGGAAGACACGAAAAATAAGCAAGAAACAATCAATATCGAAGTTGAAACACAAAAGGCCGGTTTGCTGCAGAAAGAGATTGCTGAAGTTCAAGAAGTGACACAGTCTGCCATGAAAATTCAAGAGTTTCAAGCTCCAAAAGAAGCAAAAATGCTAGAAACTGTGGAAAAAGAAGAACAGTCAGTGACAGATTCTAAGAAAAATCTTGAAATCATCGAACTTGAAGCAGAGCCTAAAAAGGCTGCTGTGCTTAAGAAAGAAACAGCCGAAGTTCAAGAAGTCAAAGAAACAGCTAAAAGCCTTGATGTAACAGAACTTGAAGCAGAGCCCAAAAAAGCAGATTTATTGAAACGAGAAAGTATTGAACTTGCTGAATCGAAAAAGACAACTGAAAAAGTCGAAACTAGTGATATGGAAAAGCCCGAACCAAAAGAAGCTCAACTACTAGAAATTGGGGAAATCAAGCAAGACAAATTGGAAGACTCGAAAAACAAACCAGAATTAAAGGAAGTAGAAGCGGAGTTGCATAAAGGTAAACTCTTAAAGAAAGAGACTGCTGAAATTGAAGAAGGCAAAGCTCCAAAGAAAGCTGAAGTTCAAGATGTCGAAAAACCAAAGCCAAATGAAGCTCAATTACTTGAAGTTGAGAAAGTCCAAGAAGGGCATGTAGACAATTCCAAAGAAAAAATAGAAATTAAAGACTTGAAAGAAAATGCTAAGCAAGCTGCTTTGTTGCAAAAGGAGTCTGCTATGGTGCAACAAGTTGATGAAATGATAGAAAAGGTTGAGATGATCGATGTTGAGAAATCCCAGATTCAAGAAGCTCAACTTTTCAGTTCAGAAGAAATGGAGAACCAGAAGATCGAAGCTTCTTCAACTGTCAATGTTACGCAGATTGAAGCTGCAACGGAAAAAGCTGAAAGCTTGAGAAACGAAGAAGCTGAACTGAAGGTTGTTAACGAAGAAATGAAGAAAGCTGAAGCTGTTGAAGTCGAAGCCTCATTGAAAGCTAAAGAAGCCAGTCTTGAAGAAATAAAACAAAAAGAATTGGAAGATTCAAGAAGTCATATGGAGATCAAACCAGTGGAAACATCAAAATTGACAGCCGAAAAGCATGTAACTGAACCCGAAAGCCTAGAAACTCTCAAAGTATCTGCATCGGTTGAGAAACTTCAAGAACAAAATCTTGAGGTGCTTCAGCCGTTCAGTGCTGACGTAACTGAAATACAACAAACTGTTGAGGATGCTTCTTTGAAGATAGATTCTCAAGAACCAATGGACACAACAGAAGTAGTATCAGAAATCGACACGACATCAGTAGTCAAAACATTAGAAGTTATTTCTAGCAAATGCGAAGAATCGGAGGCAGCTGTGGCCATTGCAATAAGTGAATTGAATGACTTGAATGATCAGCTAGCAGCTGGTGCACAAGATGATGAAACTCTTCTTGAATCAGTAAGAAAAACATTTTTCAAACTACGAGGATGTATTGTTCACACTTACGATGGAAGTAAAACGTCCGAAGAAGATCAAGAAGAGCAACTTCAGACTATCGATGAAGCTTTTAAGAACATTTTTGACTCCAATCCTTTTGTTAGGAACCAGATCGGCAACGAACTCATGATCAATGCAATTAAATCGATTGAAAGTCTCAAGACTTCCTTGGATCAATCTTCAAGTCAGAAGTTATCGAAGGAATTGGAACCTCTGGTTCTTCCATTGGGAAAATTGAAGGGATCAATCGAAGTTCTGATGAAATCAGATGACGAGTCATTTGAGAAAGCTTCAAATAAAATGATTTCTCTCCAAACGTGCCTCATGGAAACTTATTTCAAACTTGATGATCTTGCGGCACACCTGCAAGACCAGGACGTCAAAGTAGCTTTAAAGAATGCTCAAGGCATTGTCTTGAAGATCCATGATCACTTCGATGTTCCTGAAGAGTTTATACCAAAGTTAAAGATTTCAGAAGATTTGAGTCGGTTGTCAGGACCAATGGAGAAAATTCTGAAGTTATTGGAATTTGAAATGGAGATAGAAGAAGAAGAATCTCAAGCTTGGAAAATTGAAAAAGCCGAAGAGAATATCCTGGCTGAAAATCAAAAACCAAAGTCTGAGGCAGTTGAGGCAAAGGTTCTGAAAGAAACAGAAGATCAAGTCAAGAAGCCGCAAGTTGATATTGAAGAAAAGAAGTTAGACGAAACAAAGAGCGAACTTCAAGTTCAGGATTTGATCACAAAGAAATCATCTGCTGAAATTTCTAAAACTGAAACTGAACAAATCGAGGAACATAGAGTAGAAGGCAATATTCGGAAGCCTTCTTTAGTTGATGTTAAGATCGATGATCCTCATGTGGCGAAGATTGCTGAAATCAAGGAACTAGAAATCGCAGCAATGGCCGATTCAAAGAAATCGATTGAAATCAACAAAGATTTGAAGACCAATGATCCCAAGGTAGCCAAAATTGCGGAGATTGACGAACTTGAGACTGGAACAGTTTCCGATACTAAAAGAGCCCTTCACATTAAAGATATATCGCTAGAAGGAAAAACTGCAGAAAACTCAACAACTGAGCCCGAAAAGATTGTTGAGAAATCTCTAGATTCGGCAGTTCAGAAGCTCGATGAATCTGAAGTCGGTGGAGTGATTCAGCAACAGGCTGAGAAGTCACTTACTGAAGCCGAAACTGCTATCGAAGAAACACCAAATGATAGTCCGAAAATGTCAGTAGTTATGGAAATCGGCTCTCAGATGAAAACGCCCGATGTTTCCGAAGTAAAGGCTGAAAAGCTGGAGGAAAAATCAATTGACACCAAGAAGAAAGCAGCGCAGATAACAGAAATTGCTTCCGAAGTCCAATCCGCTGAAAAATCTGTGACGGAACCCTTAAAAGCTGAACTGGAGGAAATGAAAATTGATAAGTTACAGGCACAAGTTCAGCAAGTTGCAGCTTCTGAGTCACAGAAAGCTGAGGTTTCAACAATTGAGCTTCAAAAGCTTGAAACAAGAAAAGTCGATGACGAGAAAATAGCTGCCGAGATCACAGATGTTGTTCCAAAGCCACTCGTTGCTGAAAAGTCTCATACTGAATCAGAAAAAGTTAAAATTGAAACAGCGAAAGACACAGCACAGCAGAAGAAAGAAGAGCAAATTCAGTCAGCTGAAGCTCAAGTAGCGGAATTTTCAGAGGTGAAACTTCATGAAATTGAAAAGAAAGCAATTGATGCGAAGAAACAAATTAGCAGTGAACAAATTTCAACTGAAATATTAGAAGCAGACAAATCCGTAACAAAACCGGAAACTGCTGAAGTTGTGGATATCAAAGATTCAGCCCATTCTATCAAAGAAGAAAGTGTCAAGGCTCCCGAAGGAAATGTTGCCGAATCGTCAAGTATTGAGCTCAAACCTATTGAAAAAGTTCAAATGGAGGATCAAAAGTTACTTATCAAGTCCGAAGAACTAAAGTCCAAAACGTCCGTTGCAGAAAAGTCGCTAACAGAGCCAGAAACTGTTAAGGTTGAAAAAACATCTGAAGAAGTTCAAACGGTTGTCGTTGAGGAATTACCGAAGGTGAAAAGTCTTACTGCTAATGTTGACGAAGTCAAAGCACAAGATATTGAGAAGATCATGGTTGACGATAATTTGAAGAAAACAGTTTTGTCTGAAGTTCGTTTGGAAGCTCAAGAAGCACAAAAGTCGGTAACGGAAGCTGAGAAACTGGAAGCTAAGAAGTTATTAGATTTATCGAAGAAGGTGGAGGTTACTGATCTACAAAAATTAGAAAGAAAGAAAGCGGAAATTTCTGATAGCCAATTTGAAGAAGAACTTGCAGGTGTTAAGGCTGTTGAACTATCAACAAAGGAACAAGAAGCCTTAGAAATGTTTGAAGTTGAAGAAATGAAAGAATCAAAGAAATCTGATGATGAAGATGTGAAGAAAAAGAGTGAAGAGATGGAAAAAACCAAAGATGACTTGAAGTCTGAGAAATCCAAAGTGGAGAAGACTGAAGAAGTTAAAAAAGAAGTAATTCCAAAGATGGAAGAAGTTGAACCTATTCACACAAAAGACGAAAGTAAGAAAGAAGAAATGAAAAAAGATGACGAAACTAAGAAGATCAAGAGAAGAAAGTCAAAGTCAAGCCCGGAGAAGAAGAAAGAAGACGAATCTGCTTCTGAAGTCAATAAAGTAAAAGAAGAAGAGAAGTTGAAAGAAGATTTATCCAAAACCTTACAAGCCGAAAAACAAGACGAGAAGTCGGAACAGACAGTAGAGGAGGAGAAAAAAGTAGAAGAAACTAAGATTAAGAGAAGGAAATCAAAATCCAGTCCAGAGAAGAAAAAAGATATGACACAAGATACACAATCAACTGCTGAAAAAACAGATGAAAAGATTGTCAAAAGAAGAAAATCAAAAACAAGCCCAGAAAAGAAGAAAGAGGGTGCATTGCCTCTTGAGCAAGTCAAAAACGACCTAAAGTCAGAGAAAGAAGTTGAGAGGGATGTAGAAGACAAGAAGGAAAGCTTAGCTCAAGGCTCAGAAGCAATTGCTGCTGAATTGGAAGAGAAATCAGAAAATGTTAAGCAACAGAATGTTTTGGACGAAGAAAAACCAAAGAAATCTGAGGACCAAAAAGAAGAGATCCAACAAGTTGAAGGCACCAAGGACGAAGAAGCTAAGAAGTTGAAAAGAAGCAAGTCCAAAACAAGCCCAGAAAAAAAGAAAGAAGATAAATTGCCTACCGAGAAAGTCAAGGGTGACCTAAAGACAGAGAAAGAAATTAAGAAGGAAGTGGAAGATAAGAAAGAAAGATTAGCTCAAGGCCCAGAAGCAATTGCTGATGAATTGAAAGAGAAATCAGAGTCTGTAGAGCAGCCAAAGGTTATGGACGAAGAAAAACCCAAGAAATCTGAGAATCAAAAGGAAGAGACCCACAAAGTTGAAGACACTAAGGATGAGGAATCTAAGAAGTTGAAGAGAAGCAAGTCCAAAACAAGTCCAGAAAAGAAGAAAGAAGATACATTGCCTACTGAGAAAGTCAAGGGTGACCTAAAGACAGAGAAAGAAATTAAGAAGGAAGTGGAAGAAAGATCAGCTCAAGATCCAGAAGCAATTGCTGATGAATTGAAAGAGAAATTAGAGTCTGTAGAGCAGCCAAAGTTTATGGACGAAGAAAAATCCAAGAAATCTGAGGATCAAAAAGAAGAGACACACAAAGTTGAAGGCACCAAGGATAATGATGCCAAGAAATTGAAGAGAAGCAAATCCAAGACAAGCCCAGAGAAGAAGAAAGATGAAAACAAAGTTTCAGAAACTGTCAAAGCTGATCTGAAGGTAGAAGTAGAACAAACAAAGAAAGAAGAAGATGCCAAGGTTGATATAGAAGCAGAGATTAAACAAACAAAAGACAAACCTGAACCAGAAAAGAAACTGCAAGAAGCATTAGATAAAGGAGAAGTAAGTGCTCAAAAAGACAACAAATCTACGGTTGAGCAACTTGAGAAATTGGAAGATGAAGAGAAAGAAGTGAAGAGCAGGAAATCAAAGACTAGTCCAGAGAAGAAAAAGGACGACAAGCCAGCAGAAAAAACCGCTGGAGAAAAGCAGAAAGAAGAAGACAAGTCAGCAGCAGAAGTAAAGCACGACGAAGAAAAAATAGACCAACCCATGAAAGATGAAGTTAAGACTTTCAAATTTAACCTTCTCAAGAAACTAGTCGAATCTTCGAGCAATACAAAACAAATCAAAGCCTTATACGATGAACTCTCAAAACTTGACGAAAAAATTCAATCCAAACCCAACGACGATAATATTCTAAAATCAATGGCCGAAACTTATTTGATACTTCGAGAACAGATCTTTTACAAAGACGACTTAACTTCATCAAAAGTCAAAGAAGTTGAACTAAAGACACTTTTCGTTGAGTCTCTTGAGCCAAATCATGTTCTGCGAAAACACATTTCAAATAATCTTATGACTCGTTCAGTTTCGGTGGTGGAAAATTTGAAAAATAATCTTATGGAAAACACATCGAAAAACTCAACGAAAGTCCTTGTTCCATTCATTGAGCCACTCTCAAATCTTCAAACTGCAATTGCCAGCTTAACAAAAAGCGAAGAAGAGGGCTTCGATAAGTCTTCAGGGCGAATGGTGAATCTTCAATCTTGTCTAATGGATTTGTATTTTGTTTGTGATGACATAAAGCCAAAAATTGATGAGAAACTCATCAAACCTGTTCAAGGTGTTATGAAGACAATGCTTCAAGTTCATGATGAGATTGAGAATTCCTTGCAATCGATCGATAGAGTTGCTATTGGTGAAAGTATTGAAGAAATTTCGGTTCCAATCGAACAATTCTACTCGATTTTGGCAACAATTCAGAAGCAAAAGAATGAAGAGGAGAAGGTAATGGAAGAACTTAAAATAAAGGAAGATACAGAAAGAAAACGCACAGAAAAATTGAAAGCAGAAGAAACTGCAAGAGCTGAAAATCTTAAGAAATCTGAAGAAGTTCAAGAAGAGATAGTTCCTAAAGCCGAAAAAGACCAATCGTTGCAGAAGGAAGTTGAAGAAAAACCTGCTAAAAAGAAATCACCCTCTCCAAAAACAAGCCCCAAGAAAAAGAAAGTCGAAACAAAGAAGGAAAAAGAAGTCGAAATAAAATCTGATGCTGAGACAGTAGAAGAGGAGAAACAGAAAGCTTTAATTGAAGAAAAGACGAAAGAAAAGCCAGAACAATTGGAAGCAACTTCTGATACGAACGATAAGGCACGACTTAGTGAAGTTGTCGACAAAGATGAAAATGCAAAGAAAGCTCAAGATCTCATTAAAAAAGAACAAGCTGAAAAAGAATCAACAGAGAAGAAAGACGAAAAAACCGATCAATCTGAAAAGAATGAAAAGAAGAAAGAAGTTCCAGAAACTTCTTCTGAAAAACCAGTAATTCCGGACGTTTCTGAAATAAATACCACTAAAGAAAAAACTGAGAAAACGGTTGAAAAAGTTGAAGACTCGAAGAAAACAGAGCAAGAAGAATCAAAAACAAAGAAACCAAGTCCTAAGAAAAAGACTATTAAGAAGGAAGTTGAAGAACAGGAAGATCAACCCACCGAAGTTCTAAAGGCTAAAGAGGAATCAAAGAAGACAGAAGAAACTCCAAAGGAAGCTGAAACAGTGCCTGAAGAAAGGGAAGACCCAGAGAAGAAAGAAATTGAAGAAATAAAAACTCTTCTTACCAAGAAACCAAGCCCCAAGAAAAAGTCTGCTAAGAAACAGGCTGACGAAGAAATATCCAAGACAAAATCAGATGAACCGACAAAATTAGATGCCGAAGAGAAGGTTTCTCCACACGAACAAATCAGTGTTGTGGAAAAATTAGACGAATCAGAGCCTGCAATTAAATCTACAGAAGAACAGCCTGAAATCCGTGAAAGATCAACAGTAGAAAAATTGAAGACCAACCGATCTGAGGACCTTGAAGGAAAGTCATACCGAACTCGACGACAAGAACCAAGCACAACTGAATCAATAGAAGAAGTACAAAAGAAGACACCTGAACCAAGCAGACCAAATCAAACAGTAGAAGATCCTGTCGAATCCAAACGAACAATACCCACGACCAGAACCATCGAACCTTCAATCACTCACGAGACAAAAGAACGCAAAAAAGAATCCAAACGTGCCCCCAACTTCGATCTGAAGTTAACCAACCGCAACTCACCACTTGGCAGCGATATCAAACTTACCTGCTGCATATCTGGCACCGATGTCTCTGTACAATGGTTCAAGGACAAGACACCCATCAACCAGAGCACCAAACATTCAATCAGCTATATTGACGGCCTTTCATCACTCGAAATGCGTTCGGTTGAGAAAAACGATGCAGGCATTTACCGTTGCGTCGCTTCGAACCGCAATGGTGACATCGAAACAAGTTGCCTTGTTTCTGTTTACGAAGTTCCAACCGCCCAATCGGGCACTCCGCCAATATTCACTCGCAACATTCGAGGTACGTACATGTGTGTCTCGAAAAATTGTTTGCATCAAGTTCACAACCAAAACAATGTTTTTATTTTTATAAGCACCACTTACCCCCAAACCTAATTTTTCTCTTCAATCACATTGCTTGTGTTTCACGCTGTCACCAAACATACTTCTCGGTTTGTTGTTGTGTTCCATACCATTGAGTCACAAGAGACAAGATAACTCGTTCTATTTTCGAACGAACTTGTGACAGTTGGGTGTGTCTAAAATTAGACATTTCTTGATCGACGATGAACACAAGCCATGTGATTGAGGTGACCGATTTCTGATTGATCTTAACGCAAAAGGAGTTTCATAAAAATAGCTGCAATTCCTAGAATACTTGGCTCTTGAAACTTCCTGCTTTCTAAACTCTGCGCTGCTTCATGCCAATCTATTTTTAATACAACAAAAAACTCAACCATCTCCCTTTCTAACGGTAAGAAATTATAGAATCAATTCACACGACACCTTGCATGTTTGTTGTGTAAGTAATACAGGTAACCGCAACAGTCACTGCGAAATCTAACGGTAAGTATGTTCCCAATGCATCAAACACAGACAACAACACACTTTTTTCTACTCACTTACTCATTGCGATTATTTATCGATCAAATAAAAATAGCAACGAAAACAACATTCTTTGGGATATGTTTCCTCGTGAGCGTAACAAAGAAAACCCAGTATCTCTCAGAAAACCGTTATATAACGGATGAAGTGTTTTTGAAAGTAAATTTAGCTCTTGGCACCGGGGCAGCCTAAAAAACTGTGATCTTCATTGCGCGGTGATCAGAAGACGGCACTAGGTTCTTCGGTCCTGTCAATCTTGAATCTTACCTACAGTCTCACCAATTTTTATACTGTCTCTAGATCCGGCCGCGAATCGAATCGATCAGTCGTAGTTGTAATTTCTAATCGAACGGTCGATACACGATAAATAACGGAATCAAGAGAACCCAAAAAAAGAACCAATCACGAACACAGTGTGTGTGTGTTAAAAATAGAATTTTCAAAAAAAAAAAATAGAATTATCGATTCTATTTTTTCGCCCCCTGTTTTACGAAACTTCGGTCTTGAAACGGGTTTTTTCGAGCGTTTTGAAAGCTTACGAAACGTTATTTTTATCAATTAATCCACAGTTGAAAATCGAATAAATACGAGTATGGGAGAAACAGATGGAGATGTTGCAGCACCAGAGGAGCGTGCGTCACAGGATCCCGACGAGAGGCCATCTCCAGCACCGGATGCGTTGCAGGTGCCAGTTGTTAAGCGTCGCAAGAAGTCCCCAACTCCATTGAACTTGCGCGGTCGAAGTGCAACTCCAATTCGTGGCCGTAGTCAAACGCCATTTTCTTTATACTTGAATCGTCGAAGTGCGACCCCAACGACATGGAGGAGTATAACTCCGTTTTTGAAACGTGAAGACAAGGAGAAAACCCCCTTCGAACTGGGGCGAGACATTAAAACACAACTCTATTGCAACAAAGCGGTTTTCGATAAGGCTCTAATTATGGATATTACAGAGCCTGAAGTACCACCAGTGCGTTACATAACATCTGATATGTCTGTCATTGATCGTGCGGCCGTCATGGACGTATCGAATGTCGAGGTTATTTACGTTGTTGAAGAGTACGAGGAGTACACGGAAGAGGAGGAGGAAGAAGAGATAGTTGTCGAAGAAGTGAAGCCAAAGAAAAAGGAAAAGAAACCGCGAAAGGGTCGAACTCCGAGAAAATCAGCTGACAGAGAATCGTCGAGTCCGGGCAGAACGGACGAGAGTGTTGATAGAGAAGATTCGGTGTATGATGATGATTTTGATCGATCGGAGAGTGCCGAACCTGAAGCAGGTGAAACAAAGAAAAAGAAGAAGGCGGCTCCCAAAAAGAAAGTCGAGAAAAAGGAAAGCAAGATAAGTCTCAAATTAGAAATGGGACCAGGTGCCAAGGCGAGTAAGAAGATGTTCGATCAGGCTCCGCCCCAACCTCCACCAAGGCCACCCCCAAAGAAGAGCAAGATCGCTCTGCAAATGGAGGAGCAAGCCAAAGCTGCTGCGGCTAAAGCCGAAGAGGACGCCAAAAAAAATACTGACAAGCCAAAGAACGAAACTTTTGCAGAACGCCAGGCACGTCTAAAAGCAGAAGCTGAAGAACAGGCACGTTTAGAAGCAGAAGCTCTGGCCCAGCAAGAGGCCGAAGAAGCAGCAGCAGCAGCAGCAGAAGAAGATATGGAACATGACGGAGAACACGACGAGGGTGGTGAAGAAGAAGGTGATCACACTGGTGACGAGATGTACGCCGAGGACAACGATGAAAATGAGTACAATGAGAATGAGGAAGCCGAAGGTGGTGATGAGTTTGACGAGAATATTAAACGACGTGAAAGCAAAGTGTCAATTGACAGTTTTACCAGGCCCAATCTCGAAGACGAAGAAAGATGGCAGAAAATCGCCGAAGAAGAAGGTGAAGAATTCATGTTGCAACTCCGTAAATACAGCATGGCCATGGCTCGTAGTGAGCGTGAACGTGACGCTGACTGGCAAAAACGTCGTGAGCAAGCTCGTTTGCCGCACTTCATCAACTTCCTTACTGATCGTACTGTTGAAGCTGGTCACAATGTCCGATTGGCATGCGCTGTAGATGGCCCCGAATTGTCCGTGAAGTGGTTTAAAGATGGCAGACAGCTCGAACGCGACAACACCCATCGTATCGCCAACAACAACAATATCCTAACTTTGAGGTAGTCAATACAGTTCCAACTGACTCCGGAGAATATTCTTGCGTCATTGCTAATATCAATGATGAAGTAACATCGTCGTGTATCGTAACGGTTTATGAAGTTTACAAAGACGAACCTAGTCCACCGACATTTAGTTTGATTCGAGGTAAGTATTGAGCTGGTCCAAATTATGTGCCCTGTGGTTTTCTGAGTATTCGAATTTATTTTGTAGATTTTTATCATTTACACGACGACGAACTAACGATCGAATGCCATGTCCATGGTATTCCGCGACCAAAGGTCACTTGGCTATTTGGTGCTTTTGAGATTAAGCCAAGCTATAAGTTCACACTTTTAGAGGAGGCTCACGGGGTTTACAAACTCCTGATCTTCCGGCCTTCGAACAAAGATGCGGGCAAATATATTTGCAAAGCAGAGAATGACAGTGGTGAAGCCCAAATCGATCATACCATTGAAGTGGCCAAAAACAAGAACTTCCATGTTCATGGCATCTTCCGGGCACGTGATAGAATCTCACGGGAGAAAGAAGCCGTTGCCAAGAAGGCCATGGATGCGGCTATGGCATCGAAAAAAGAATCCGATATGAAGCGTGCCGAAATTGTCGAAACCCGAGCACCTCCACGATCAACGGTCAACGAACCATTGGTTTCGCCTAAAAACAAGCTCCAAATTGCCACCCAACTTCGAGATCGTATGGCCCTTGAAGGTTCCACAATCAAATTGTTCTGTAACGTCACCGGACCAAGTCCAGCATGTCGCTGGATGAAAGACGACAAATGGATTGTCGTCGGTCCAAACATCAGAAATCTTACCGAAGAGGGTAAGGCGGTTCTAGAGCTTGTTAAAGTAACAGCCGAAGCATCGGGTCAGTATAAATTAGTTGCAAAGAACGAATACAGCGAAGTTGATACTTCTTGCTTCGTGAGGGTCTACGGGGCCCAAGCGGAGGGTGATGAACAGGAGCCAATGTTTGCTTTGCCAATTCGAGGTAAGCCAAGGACACACACAATGAAAAACAATCGATCAAGAGATCGATCGATCGATCGACAAAAGAACAAAGCACATTCGCTGACATATCGGGGTCGCGCAATCTGTAAATAGATATCGCGAACTCGATTTCGTTAGCTCGATCGATTGTTTTTATCTGAATTTCTGTGGATGTTTGATTGTTCTCTATATTATGTCTCTCTCTTTCTACATTCCCTATAGATGTATACCATTCGTCGGAGAACGATTTGATAATCGATACCAAGGTACGTGGAAACCCACGACCAACGATTTCTTGGTTCAAAGACTCGCAGACAGTCGTCTTGGATGATCGCATCCAACAAATTGAACATTTAGACGGAGTTTGTGAATTGATTATCAATAAACCAACACCACAGGATAGCGGTGAATACGCTTGTGAGGCAATCAATAAACTTGGACATACGAAACAAACCCATTCAGTTGTTGTCGAACCATCGGCTGCATCGAGGCGTTCCAGTCAAATATCGAAAATGGGTGAAGAAGGCGAGGCAAAGGGCAAGGGCGCCAAGAAAGAACGCAAGAAGGAAGAACCTGCTGAAACAGGAACTTACGAACGTAGAAGTCGTATGCCCGATCCATCACCGAAAATGTCACTCTACTTTATCGGAAATATGTCAAATCGTTATCTGGCCGAGGGCAATAAGGTTAAGTTGCAAGCTGTCATCGGTGGTCCTGATCCAACAATGAAGTGGTTGAAGGATGGCCAACCTGTGGTCTTCGGACCGAAGATTCGCAACTTATCCAGAGATGGCTTGGCTGTTCTGGACTTTGTCAAAGCAACTGTTGAAGACTCAGGCACCTACACTTTGATTTGCCGCAATGAAGCTTGTGAAATTAGTACGTCTGCATTGCTGCATATTTACCAACCCGATGTCAAAACAGATGTCGTACCGGTCTTTGTTCGTTCGATCAAAGGTAAGTGTTCCGAAATTAGATTCTCGGTATCGGTATCGATACAAAATAAATAAAAAGTAATCGATTAATTTCGAGTCTTGCATAACAACAAAATGTTTTTCGTTTGCAGAAACCTATCATCTGAACACAAACGAGCTAATTTTAGAAACTGGGTGCCGCGGTCAGCCAACACCCACAGTCACTTGGTTTAAGGATAGTGTCGAAATCAAGAACGACGATCGCTGCAAGGTAATCGCTCATGCTGATGGCACGTCTGAACTGATCATCGATCAGCCAAATGAAAAAGATTCTGGAAAGTATGTTGTGAAGGCAGAGAACAGCGCTGGTAAAGCAGAGTTGTTACATTTGGTTGTGTTCAAAGGCAAGGCGACCCACATTGCCGATAATATCCATGGTGTATTCCATGCTGACAAGAGTTTGTTGAAGAAGAAGGAGGAAGAGAAACCGGAAGCAGCTCAGGAGCCTGCCGAAGGAGAGAAGGGCAAGAAGGGTAAGAAGGGCAAGGACGATGAGGAAGCCATTCTCGTGATTCCCGATGTCCCGGCAAAAGAAGAGAAACGTGAAAAACGAATTGGTATCCATTTCAAGGCCCACCTCAACGATCGATGTGTGGCTGAGGGCTCTCGCGTTAAGCTCACTGCTTATTGTGAATGCAGCGAGACGCCTGCTGTCAAATGGACACACGACGACCAGCAAGTGGTGTACAGCCAGAAAACTCGACAGAGCTACCGCGAGGGTCTTTGTGTTTTGGAATTGGTCAGTGCAAGTGAGGCTGATAGCGGTCTGTACAAGTGCACAGCCAAGGACAGTGTTGGTGAGGTGTCGACCACTTGTAAACTAGAAGTCTACAAACGTCCCGATAACGCCGATGTTCCACCAACGTTCACACGAGCCATCAAGGATAGCTACCATGAGAAGGCGAACGAGGTTGTGTTGAATGTTCACGTTAGAGGTCTGCCAACTCCGACCATCACTTGGGTGAAGGATGGTGTAAAGATCGAACCAAGTGACAAATACCAATTGACCCATCATGCTGATGGAACTTGCGAATTGTTCATCAGTAATCCGGTTAACGCGGACAGTGGCAAATATGTGTGCCAAGCTGAGAACAGCAAGGACAAAGCTGAAATCACTCACCAGGTTCATATTGAGGTAAGGAAGAAGCGTGCCTCATCTCCAGGTAGGTCGATTCCAGCCGCTGCTAAGGCTCTAGCCGAGGAAACCGAAGAAGAGAAGGAAAAGAAGAAAGAAAAGAAGAAGAAGGAAGAAGAAGAAGAAGCCTCGTCGAGCAGACGTGAGGTCCCCCCACCACCGGATCTACGCAAGAGGCTGTATTTGAGAAATTTCCTTTCGAATCGTACTGTTCCGGAGGGCAGCAATGTGCGCTGGTGCGTTAACATCGATGGACCCGATCCAACTGCTCGTTGGTATCTCAACGATCAAATGATTGCTTTCGGACCGAAGAGCAAGCTCGCTTGTCAAGATGGTATTTGTTGGCTTCAGTTGGTCGGTGTTACCGAAGAACAAGCTGGTGAACTGAAGCTTGTGGTTAAAGGTCCTGAGAATGAGGTCTCCAGTACTTGTACTCTGTTTGTGTACAAGGTGAAGAAAGAGGAAGAGGAAGTCGCACCGGTATTTACGGTGGGAATTAAAGGTAGGCTCGTTTGTAAATGTCAGTCGTGTCCATTGGAGATCGTTCTTTGTCTGTTTTGTTCGAGTAAAAGGTATGTCAAAACAAATGCTCCCTCTAGTGTGTCTTTCATTGCAACTAACCGATAATTGCTTGTGTTTGTTCCCCTGTGACGTCATTCACTGTCAAATATGTCTATCTCTGTTATCTTATTTGTTTCCATTAGACACATATCAATCACAAAATAACCAGATCGTCCTTGAATGCAAGGTCTCTGGAAATCCGAAGCCGAATATTTTCTGGCAAAAGGATAATATTTTGTTGGAGCTCACAAGTGAAAAGTATAGGATGGTTGAACTGCTAGAGGGCATTAAACAACTCGTCATAACCAATCCGAGTCTTGACGATTCCGGATTGTATACGTGCTATGCTGAGAGTGTTGGAGGTCAAATGAAACTCAGTAAGTTCCTAGACGTCTCGGATCACATCAAAATCCGAAGGGAAGAGAAGAACCAAGAGGCTCCATCTGACCTAGGCAAGATCGAGAAACAGGAAGATGGAAAGGAGAAATCTATCAAGACTCGAGAAGCAAAGCGGAAGCTCAATGTCGAGGCTTCACTTAAGAACATGGTAATTGGCAGTGGTAACAAAGCTCAATTGCTCTGCAATGTGTCAGGTCCGATCGATGAAGTCCAGTGGTACAAAGATGGCGAACGAATCTTCAAGGACTTCAGACACAAGATTTACAATATCAATGGAACTCTGAGTCTTGAGATCTATGATGCGACAACAGAGGACTCTGGGGAATATAGCTGCATTGCCCGAAATGGTCAACATCAGGCAGAAAATAAATGTAATTTGAGGATCTATGACTCGAAGCCGGGTTACAAGCCTCCTCAAAGCTTCGATAGTGCAATTAGAGGTTTGAATTTTTGTTTGTTCCCAGCCAGGTAAGGCTTATTTAATATGTTTTTCTAGAATCATTTGATGCGCATCGCAACGAGATTATTTTGGAGTGTAACGTCCACGGTAGGCCTAGAATCACATGGCTCAAAGACGACCACATAATATCAAATAATCGATACCGGCAATTTGAGGAAGCCGGAGGTCTGCGGAGATTGGTGATCCGTAATCCAATATCCTCAGATTTTGGATCGTTTTCTTGCTTCGCCGAAACTGACAATCAGATTGAAGCTATCGCGGTTACGCTGAGAGCAGCTGATCTCAAGAAAATGCAAGCCTATACCAATGGACACTCTACAATCGATAACAGTAGCACCGATGACTCTTACAAGCATTATCGTTCTTCTGAAATGGATCTCGAAGAAGAATACACCCATCAGAGCAGATCAGCCATGAAGGCATCGAGCTGCGGTGCCGAAGTTCGCCGGAAACCAGTTTTCAGTATGCTTCTGAATGATCGGACCGTTTTGGAAGGTTCGAACCTGCGAATTTCTTGTAATGTTGTTGGTGGCTGTGAGATCAGTTGGTTGAAGAACCACGAACCACTTGCATCGAGTTCAAGGTATCAGAAGATCTTCCACAACGGTCAGGCAACTTTGGAGATATATTCAGCTCAAGCGGATGATAGTGGAAATTATGCTTGTCGAGCTTACAACGAGTATGGTGAGACATTCTCCTACGCGCAAGTTAAAGTCTTTCAGAGCCACGACAAGATCCCTCAACCACCCACGTTTGTTCAATATATTCAAGGTATGGAAGTCTGCTTCTTCCAGAGTCAGCGCCACACATTTTGTGTTAAGTGTTTAAAGTGACTCTGTCTCTCCGTGTTTCATATTTTCTTTTGTCAATGTTTCAGTTCATTCTAACCACTCTTTTTGACTCATATGTAGATTCCTATTCACTTCACGAGAACGAGCTCGTCTTGGACTGCCGTGTCCGTGGCTATCCACGACCAGAGATCCAATGGATGAAGGGCAACGACCTGATCACTGCTGACAACAAATATCGCCCGTTATCTCTTCTCGATGGCTATTGCAAGCTGACCATCTCAAATCCCACCGAGAAAGATGCCGGTCTGTATGCGTGCGTGGCAAGAAACAGCGTCAAGGAATCAAAGATCACCCATCAACTAGACTTTAAGGGCAAAGATAGGGCTGCTTTGGAGAAGACCCACGGCTTCTTCCATCGTGATCCCAACAAGCCACATCTTCAGGCTCCACTGGGTGATCAGATCGTCACTCCTGGCGGTACAATTGCAATTACGGCTGAGTTCCTTCCAACTAGCAGCCCCATTGATGTGCAATGGTTCCGTTCAAGAGAACCACTTGCCGGTCAACCGAATGTGAAGACTTTCCACGATCATGGAGTTTACACTCTGGCCATATCGAATGCCGCCTCAGAATGGGAGGGCACTTACACGTGTCGTGCTACAAACGCTTTCGGAAAACTCGAAACGCACGCCAATGTCGATATTGCCGAAAGGGGAGGCAAAGCTGCAGGCCCGCCATTGTTCTTGTCACGGCCAGAAACTGAGATGAAGATCGCTGTTGGTGATCCTTTCTCAATATCGTTCAGACTGCAAGGTGAACCTAAACCAAAGTGTAAGTCTTGATACTTCTATTACAGCCTTCAAGCTTAATGCGGGTCTTTGTTCTGTCTCCATATAGTGACTCTATTGAAGGGAACCAAGGACATCACCAAAGCGGAGCGCATTAGCAAGGAAGCCTCAGACGATTACATCAGATTCAACGTGCAAAAAGCCCAGATTTCGGATTCTGGTACCTATTTCGTGTTGGCACGTAACGAGTACGGAACGGACCGAGTGTTCGTCACAATTACGGTAAAATCTCAGCCACTTGGAATTGGTTGACATTCATGCTTTTTAATTGCTTACTTTTGCACCTTTTCTTTGAACCTAACCTAATTTTTCTCCTGCTTATTTTCTTTTCTATAGGTTGCTACTGACCCAAAGAAATAGATTATAATTTAAAAGTTGAAAAACCTTTTAACCTTATTGCTTAATCAATTATATTAGTTTTTATTTGCACAAAAAGTTATGATTTTAGAAAAAAATTAATAAAGAATTTCAAAATGATTTCGATTCGGAAATTAGGTTAATCAACGGGCACGATCAGCAACACCAACGTCACGTTGGGGTCAACCTTTAGAAAGCTTCCCAGACACTTCTTACTTCAGAGGTAAGTTTGGTGACAATTCAAATGTCATATTTTTGTTATGGGTAGTCATGTTGTCAAAACCGTTATGTTTCTATGTTATTTTGATGGTTAAATAATATTTTTATGAATATTATTTCTTTCTTCTTCCAGATTTTATTTTTATTTCAACCGTTGATAGCCAAGAAAATTTATTTTTGTTTTGTTTTATTTTTAATTTAAACTTATGAGCTTCTATTTATTTAACGAAATTATAAAGGATTGATGGATGGAGATATCTTCGCTATTTTAGAAATGAACAGAAATGATAGAAAATAGATATGGAATTTGGATGCTTGGTGTTGTCCTGCACTAGTGTGTAGGATGGACTTAATAATTCCAAAAGTAACAAAATCCCACAAAAATAGACTTCCTTCGAAAAAGAGATTCTTTAAAAGTGTATTTAAATTTCTGTTGTTATAGTATTTTTTATTTATTGTTATTTTTTTTTTCTTTGATAAGTTACAAATTTTAACACACACACAACACACATAAATTATTATACAAGAAATATATAAAAAAATAAAATAAAAATGTTTCTCCGGGGAATGACAAAAATATTGGGCTTCTTTTAATAAATCTGTGTTTGTGTGTGTCAAATTGTCTGTTTGTGTGGAACTCGAGAGAACATAAAGTTGCACCTACCACAAATTAAATGCTTTTCTAATAATGCTATGGAGTAAGTATATCTAAAGTAAATCGGACGCAATAAAATGGGATATCGGATCGGTTGTTTTCTTATGAGCAAAGTTCCTGATGCAAATATCTCGAAAACGGATCTTGTTATTTCGATAACAGTTTAGATACCATTGAACACTTCGTTCATATGGGCACTGCGGGCATGTTTGCAGCGGTTGATTCTTTGGCTCTGAGCTCTTCCAACGTTCTCGGCTTGTTGGTATAAACTAGTCCCAAAAAGAGTAGTCTAGAGGCTTTAAATCGAGATAACACGCTCATCAAACTTACTTTTCAATAAATTGATTATAAGTTGTGCTGTGTTGCTTGTGGCACAATCGTATTCAAACCACATGTCGTTCAAGTCCATATTTTCTTATTCAAACCAAAAATAATCGGTCATCATGGCGTAACAACGCTGGCCATTCACAGCAATGTGACGATTGTTATCGTCGACGAATGAATATGGCTACAAAATGCCGCTGGCATATATGGACACCGCATCAGAAGTTTATTTTGAAATTCATCATCTAGCTGCATATTTCTCCTGAGCCCAATTGGAGAACGTTAGTCGCTTCAAATGGCTAGCTCCTTTAATTCCGGAGTCATCTTGGTATTGATTGGGTGTAATTTACGATCTGAGCGATGTCCAATTTTTGAGAAAGCCGTAAAATTGACTGATTTGAATCGATTGCTATGGATGCCTCAGTGGCACTTCTACTAAAGCTACGTTTACACGGTTGACTGATCTGGCAATCATTTTCAGATCAGTAGGGCCTGCAGCTTACTGGTTAGGTGGATAGGCTGCTAAACAGAACGTCGTGGGTTCGAGTCCTACTCGTGCCCATAGTTTTTATTTCATCTTTCACGGGCTCTGCCTCTTGTGAAGAACTGAAAAAACTTCAATCCATCATGAAAAAGTGCTTCTCAACTAGTGATGTGCCGAACCCTAAATTTTGTAAACCGAGTTAACTCCAGTTGGTTTTTTTGCAAACCGAGTTGCAACTCGGCCATCCGCTGATGAAAGTTGAATGTCAATGGCTCAATAGAGAGATATGTTACGAATCTAGGTCGCTAGAGGGATATTTCGTTCTAAATGTTACGAGATTGCCCCGAAAACCGCTCTAGAAAACATTTAAAAAACCGAAAATACCAGGTTTTTAATCCGTCAAAATCTCTGCCATCCGCTGATGAAAGTTGAATGTTAATGGCTCAATAGAGAGGTAAGGTACGACTCTAGGTCTTTATGTATATATTTCGTTCTGAATAATACCGGATTGCCCCAAAAATCGGTCTAGAAAACACATAAACAAATGGAATAATTAGGTTTTAATCCTTGCCATCCGCTGATAATTAAATTTTACCTCCAGGTAATTAATTGCCCTTAAATGCAATAAGTAAACTCAAGTTAAAGTTAGAAGCAAGTTAACTAGTTTTTTTTTTTTATCAATTGGCAAGGTGGTGAACCGGGTTGGCAAACCGAGTTGGCGGACCAAGTTGGCAAACCGAGTTGGCGAACCGAGTTGGCAAACCGAGTTGGTGAACGAGTTGGTAAACCGAGTTGGACCGTTCAAAAAAAAAAAAAAAAAAACCGATTTAACTCGCGTTAGGGCTAACTCGAGTTGACTCGAGTTAGTGAACCGAGTTGACCCATCACTATTCTCAACTTTGCCGTTTGGAATCGGATTAAATTGTAGGTCCCCTTAATTCTTCTTACTTACCCAGAGAATTGTTGAAGAGAGTAAGTCACTTAGGCCTTGGCTCTTCAAGAGCTGTCGTGCCACTCTATTTTATTTTTTATTCTGTCGATGTGATGAGTGTCCTTGTAATAATACTTGTAGAAGAAGCAAGACTTCAAAAATTTATTCAGTACATAAATTGATTGGGAGATCTACAATTTTATGTCTGTATTCCACACTCTCAGAACCTTTGTGAGAGACAGTACTCATGAAAAATGTAATAAAAAAAAAATTTAACCGCGAGTAGAATTCGATTACACGACTTCTATATTACCGGCCAACACACGTTACCATGCAGCCACGCACTGCTAAGAAAAAGTGTCCTTGCACTTTCCATACGTTAAAAATAGACAGAAACTTTTGATTCGAACTAAAAGAACATTTCTGCATTGAAAATTTCTTGGGGAAGGCTTTAGGGTATAGGAAAGGAGAATTTAAGAAAAATTTCACTGAAACGATGAAAATGGTTCCTTTTAAAGCTTCTTTATTGTTTTGACAATTTTCTATATCAAAATGCTTGAAAGCTCCTTAGTGTGAACAGTTTGAATACTATTAAAAAAAAATCATGCATTGTCCTTGCGTTGTTAGTGTTTATAGAATTACTTACTTACTTAACATATGGTGGCGCTAAAGTCCAGGTCGGACCAGGGCCTCACCCAACAAACTTCTCCAGCCAGCTCGATCCCTAGCTAGCTGTCTCCAGTTTCGCACGCCAAGTTGATTCAGGTCCTCTACCACCTTTATGCTTCACCTGAGTCGCAGTCTTCCTCCGCTGCGACGTCCTTCCGGGTTGGATTCGAAGACTCTACGAGCCGGAGCATTATTTTCCATTCGCTCAATATTACCCAACCATCTTAGTCGTTGGACCTTAACTTTTCTGGTTAGATCCGTGTCGCTCTACAGCTCGTACAGTTCTTAGTTGAATCTTCGTCTCCATTCTTCATTAATGCAGACAGGACCAAAAATCACTCGAAGAATTTTTCTCTCAAAGCAGCCCAAAGCTTTTTCATCAGATGTTGTCATAGTCAATGTCTCTGCACCATACATGAGGACCGGGATGATGAGGGTTTTGTAGAGTGTCACTTTAGTTGCTCGGGAGAGGACTTTACTACTCAACTGCCTTCTAAGTCCAAAGAAGCAGCGATTGGCAAGAATGATTTGAATTGGCAAGAATCGTTTGATTTCAGCGCTGGTGTTGTTGTCTGAGTTGATTGCGGATCCCAGGTAGACGAAGTCCTTAACTAGCTCGAGGTTAAATCTGTCTATGTTGCCGTTTGCTCCAAGACGTCGATGTTGGTATTAATTTCTTGTCGACAGCATTAACTTGGTCTTGTCCTCGTTAACCGCTACACCCATCTGGCCTTCGTCTTAAGACTCACTCAATTTTGCTAAAATTGATTTTGATTTAGTTGAGTCATTTGTCCCGAAACCGGAATTCGAAATTTCCCTGCACCAAGTTTACTGTGAAACGAAGTCTTTAATCAACATTAGAAATAACTAGCAAAATAAGCCCCAAAAATGAGATTTTGTTAGACGATTGAATATGAAAACCTTTTCCACAACCACAACAATAAAAATTTAAAATTTGTAGAAAGAGGGTATTTTGTTTAAAGTACATTTGGTACACCTGGACGTATACGTACTATTTTTTTATCATTATTTTGGCCTCGTGCGAAAATTCATTTTTGTTAATATTAATATTAAGCAATTTTTTGATATACATACATAACTAAGACTATTTTGTGAGGATAACAGGTGTCTTACAGGAGAGTTCTTCCACCAGAAAATAAAAAAAATCTCAAACTACACACAAACCTAGAAAGTACAACAAATATTCAAGAATATGAACAAAAAATAAGAAAACTAAAACAAAAAATCCGTACAAGCTGTGTTTATCTTTATGTTAAGAAATTTGCACATGACTATCCATCGCATAAACTATGCATTTTTGAGAGAAAAAAATATAAATATAACAATTTTTTTATAAATTCAGACCCACCTGGACCGATATCAACCGAGCCAACAGTCATCGATGCTGGCAAGAGTCACATCAGTTTATCATGGGGCAAGCCACAAAGTGAAAACTCTGCTCCAGTGATTGCCTATCGCGTAGATGCTTGGATTGTGGGCAAAGAAGGAGGTGCCATCTGGAAGGAAATAGGAATGAACCCAATCAACTCGTTTGATGCCTTCAATCTGATGCCCAATTATGAATACCATTTCCGAGTGACACCGAAGAACCGTTACGGATGGGGTCCGTCAGTACAAACCCGAAGTCCCGTTCAAGTTGGAGGAGCCGAATGTCTACCGGAATTCGTTAAGATTCTTCCAGGCCAAACAAAAGCTCTGCTCGGAAAGCAGTGTAGCTTTGAGTGTGTTGTGCAGGGAGCACCACGACCGAAAATCCTCTGGTACAAAGATGGCTTACTGATTGATTCTTCCGATAGAGTTCGAATCAAACAATTTGGTTCTGTGTGCACATTGTTAATATCCCAAGTGTTCGATATCGATTCTGGTCGATATACTTGCGAAGCGACCAATTCCAAGGGAAGAGTTTCCACATTCGCCCGATTGCAAGTGGTTGCCGATGAAAAGTTATACGCAGCAGATCACAAGCTCAAAGAATTGATTACCAGTGACAATGTTACAGCTCTGGGCGAGACCATTCCGATATTTACGATGAGACTGCGAGATCGCCGGGTTCAGGTGACTTATCCAGTTCGTTTGACTTGTCAAGTTATGGGCTATCCCAGGCCAGAGGTAACTTGGTACAAAGGTGATAATGTGGTTGAGGAATCAAATAGAACCGTCATCACTGATGATGGCCAGTTCATCACTCTAGAGATAACGTCTACGAAATTGGATGATAGCGACACCTACACCTGCACTGCCCGAAATGAATTGGGTTCGGTGTCGTGCCATTGTTCGTTGTTTGTCGATAAGGGTATTCGGGCGTATATATCGCCAGACTTCTACATGCCATTAGAGCCTCTATATGTCTTCAAGGAAGGAGAAGAAATCCGATTGACTGCGAAGGTCGAAGCTTATCCTTCAGTTGGTGTATCGTGGCACAGAAATGGCGCCAAACTGCGACCAAGCAGAAGAATTTTGACAACACTCGATTCGAATGGATTCGTGGAGTTGATTATCGCCGAAGCAACTCAAAAGGATGCTGGTATTTATGTGTGTGTGGCGTCAAATGCTGTTGGTAGGGTCGAAACTAGCACTCGCGTCACTGTTGAGGAAGTCACCGAATCAGAACGAAAGAAGTTGCCAGTAATCCGAGCAAACAACTTGCCGTAAGTTTTTCAAGATTCAAGTGTTGATAGTCTCTGATAAAAAAGTTGATGGTTTTTTCTTTTTCTATAGATACTCCAAGGAACCATTATTCGTTGTCAAACCTCGTTCCAGTGAGGCCTACGAAGGTGATACTGTGATCATATTCTGCGAAGTTATCGGTGATCCAAAACCAGATGTCGTCTGGCTGAGAGATTTCTTAAAGGTAACTTTTGTTTATTCTGGAACACCCTATTTTCATTTCATAAATTCCCAACGAGCTTCGATGTTTAAATCTTTCGAATTCCAAATTTTGTCATTGCAGCATAATTATTTATGAAATGCACAAACTATTTACTCATTAATTGACTTAGGAAATATCGAGTTTCCAAAATCAAACAAACTCTGCTGCATAAATTGACAGATAGGCGCAAAAATGTTTCTTACCCCTCAATATATGAATCAATAATGTTCTATGATGCTTTTTTTTCTTTTTGATGAATTGAAACAGCTTGGCTCAAACCTCAATTTACCTTATACAGTCTGACTGAATCATAAATTCGCAAGAGATACAGTGTAATCCACCAGTAGCATTCATCCTCTCTGCGTCACAATTGCAGTCTGTTTCTAGTATTTCACCACTATCTACCTAGCTATCTGTGCAGTGTCCATATGATCACGATGACGAGCGACTCAACTGCGACGACAAAGATTTGATGAAATTTTCTCGTGCGTCCTGAGCCCAGTTCAAATCGTCACTCTAACAAGTGTGGGTCGTAAAACGCGTAAAGTGCTTCTCTCTTACAAGCAAAAAAAGAAAAATCGTCTTAGACTTTGTATCCGTTTCCGTCGTCGATCGGTGTTGGCGCAACGACTATGACGTTTCGGCTGTCGAGTGGTTACTCACAAATCGATTCAAATTAAATTCGAAAAAAAAAACCAAGACAAGGTGTGAGATAGAATTTTTTTATCTGCAATAGTCGAGTTTATATCAACTTGTTCAGACATACTGATTGTGGTCAGCAGATAGAGCGATTGACCATATTTGTTGAATGTCACTTGCAACCCGTGTGACAGCAAACTCGGGCGAATTCTGTGTCGATTGTGGGACGATTCTTGCATCCAGATTTAGTGTTTCAGGTAGTTGTTCAGTCAGTTGATGAAAATGATTAAACATTTTAATTCGATTCATGAGACAAACTACAAATGAATAATTGCTTTCCTAGTGGCGTCAGTAGACTAGACAGTTACAATCCGCCCTTGGATGTCTTGAATGGTCTCCAAGTTGGCGCACTTCTTAGCTAAACACAGTTGAAGTGGATCAGTTGGGTTGTTTAGTAGTTGACGAAAACGTCAACGCACAAAGACGGGCTAGCGTAACAGTTGTTCAGTTACTGAGTGAACAAAGTGTTTTTTCGTGTGTAAATTTTTTTTGACGAATTGACTTTGAAATAGACAGTGAAATATACCACCCAGAATCGAGATTTTGTTTTGTTTGTGATTTGAAAGTTTTATCGTCGAAAGATAATTGCACAACATGGCAAATTGACTAATTAATGCGAGACACGATTTGAACATTAAATATATTCTAAGGCAGTGTCAAATAATTATTGCAAAATGTAATGTTCAAAAATAATCGTAACTATTTTTTTTTTGTTTAAGGTGCACCAATTGTGTTATTGTCGCATGAAAATAGTTTAATAAATCAAGAAATCAACTTTATTGCGTTCAATGCAAGCATGTTCTAGGACTGATTTATTTATGATCATTGAATTCACTGGATATTTGGCTTATAGATTTAAGCTAAATCAGTTTTTTAAGTCATGCGATTGCAAAAATAAAACACAGAAAACTCCTTTATTACTGGCAAATCCGAAGATTACATAAAATTATATTAAGAAGGTCTTTGTTGTAAGCAGATTACGTTTTGAACCCTCTGATTCAATTATGAAACACATTTTTAGCGCTGAACTGTCATTTCTGTCAAATCGAAGGTATAAAGGTATGAAGCTTACTTCGCTCAGTGACTTACACCATTATAGTCGATCAATTGCAAATTGATGAAACTCTGAGCTGGCTGACCCATAAGAAAAGATAATTTTTTTTGACAGTTCCGTGACCTGCTTTGGGCTAAAAAGCAAAACGCCACTCATATTACTCTTGTTTTAACTGACAGAAAACCCAATTCCAAAGCCAATCAGGAACACTGATCAGCTGGAAACCTACTACGTTTTACTTCCAAATACCTCAAAACTCATTTTTTCATACACACATACTCTTGCAGTAAACTTGCTTTTTTGAGTTTGTATTACAGGCATAACTTGCTTTTTAGTTCGTAGGCAAATGTCATTTTAACAGCAAGCTTTCCCATCTTGTTATAACTCACAGTACACAGAATATAAGGTATTATATTGCGCATCTGTCAGAGACCAAGATGACAGAAGTGAGGAAAGGCACAAAAAGAAATGCCGATAAGACAACAACAATTTTTGTTTTGTTCTGACATTTAGGTCTCTGAAATGTGACATATGCGCGAACTTTGGGGGAAGAAAATTGGGAATATAATACCTTGTATTCTGTGTACTGTGTTATAACTGATCAGTGATCAGGAACAACACCACTAAGGTTCTTTTTTTTTTTAATTTTTATTCTGTCAGAAATCTAGTGCAATTTGGGGGCAATGACACAATATTCTAATTACTTATGTTCTTAAAACGTCGAGGCTCGTTGTCTATGGGGTTTTTACGTCCATCTGGAATCCGAATTAGAAATATTGTTGTATTCTGAAGAATATGTTGTTTGTTACGATTGAATTTGTTGCAAAAATTACGATGTATCCAAACTACAATAATGTAGATATCGCTACTCCTTTTCCTGTTGATGGAAGTATAATTGCTCCGTTCCTTTGTAAATGGAACAACAAGCACTTCCAATATTGGTTGTCTGCTAAGCAGAGAGAACACAATACAAACTTATGTAAAAACAACTGCTGCTGTAAAAAATTCTCAAGATGGCACCACCATCGTCTTCCATCTTGAGACTACTCTCCAAATATATGAACAAATGTCCGTTCTTGAACTATTTCGGCAGTTTTTGTAAAAACTGCAGCCAAAGATCAAGGAGTGGGATGAAATTGTGTTATTCTCCCAAAAAGTAAAAGACAGCAAAAATCTCCCGAATGCACAAAATTATATCAAACGTCAGCAAAATTCAATGTACTTCTTATGGTTTGACAGAACTTACAAAAACTGCCATAAGAAATGTTTGTGGCTAAATTCGGGAGATAGGGGAAATATTTTTGTCCGTCAAAAGTGACAGAACTTACAAAAATCGGAAGTAAAAAAACAGAAAAGTAGGAGAATTTGGGAGTTTTCGGAACTTTTCGGCAGTTTATGGCAATTTTCGGCTGTTTTAGAGAGTAAAAGAACCGACCTAATCTGTAACATTTCTGTGACAGAAAAATGACAATTGTCAATTATATTTGAGCTTCTGTTTTTGATTCTGTTTGAAATCGAGCTGTCAAGTAAATAGGCCGATGCATAAAACTCTTCTTACCGAAATATTTTGGCAACCGCTTAACTAAGGTTCTTAAGACTTACTTACTTACTTATAGTGACGCTACAGCCCAGGTCGGACCAGGGCCTCACCCAACAAACTTCTCCAGCCAGCTCGGCCAGGTCAGGTCCTCTACCACCTGTTTGCTCCACCTGAGTCGCGGTCTTCCCCTTCTGCGACGTCCTTCCGGTTTGGATTCGAAGTCGTTGGATCTTAACTTTTCTGGCTAGGTCAGTGTTGCTGTACAGCTCGTACAGTTCTTGATTGAGTTTTTTCTCCATTCTCCATTAATGCAGACAGGACCAAAAATCACTCGAATAATTTTTCTCTCAAAGCAGCTCAAAGCGTTTTAATCACATTTTGTCATGGTCCATGTCTCTGCACTATACACGAGGACCGGGATGATGAGGGTTTACTACTCAATTGCTTTCTAAGTCCAAAGAAGCAGCGATTGGCAAGAGTGGTTCTTCGTTTGATTTCAGCGCTGGTGTTGTTGTCTGAGTTGATAGCGGATCCCAGGTAGACAAAGTCCTTAACTACCTCGAAGTTAAATCTCTCTATGTTGACGTTTGCTCCAAGACGTCGAAGAACAGAACAAAACAACAAAACAGAAACAAACTTGTCAATCATTCATGAGGATCAATCATTCATAAGGAACGTTAAAATTTAAACTCTAACCTGCTCCACAACAGGATAAATTTTAACCCAATTTATTCACCACGCTATAGCGTCAAGTTTTATCCAAACGTCAAGGGTACGAACCGAATACTTCGAACGTCAAAAAATGGTTAAAGATTTGGGTAAACAATTTTCACTGAAACTTGAGTGTTGCCAATTTAACTATTATTTGCAATTTCGATCTTGTCTTACAACATTTAAATATTCACTCATTTTATCAATAAAGTTGTTGTATCTATCCAAAAAGATACAAAAAAAAAACAGCTCATCAAGACTAATAGCATTCGGAAGAATCTAGATTATGACTTTATTTCTTACTCAATAAGCACATTCCACCAATGTGCCAATTGGTAATTTTTTTCTCACCAACCAAGTTTGTGTTAAATTTCTGCAGTCAAAAAGGAATTAATTTACCCTATGAGTTTGCCAAACACATGCGTTGCAAACCAAAAACTTTGCTACAAAAAATCATTCACAAAAATTATAAAACGTCCAACCAAGTTAAGGCCGTATGATTCATAAAGTTTGCCATAAAAGTACAGAACCACATTCGGTCGAACGACTGACGTCGAAAGCGGTACGTTGACAAAAACAAAAAGTAAACGACGACGATAACCGGCAACTTTTAAACCGCTTCAGCTTCCAACCACCATTTGACGTTGCGTCGGTCGTTGCGGCAGCTTGTGCGATTTTACTTTATTCTCCAGTCTCGAGGAATTGGTTATGTTTTCTGTTTTGTATAATTTTTGTTGCATGGTCAAGTCGCTAATTCACCATTTTTTATTTGCGTACTAGACAAAGCGATTTATTCGCTTTGCCAGTAACAAAACGCTTTCGGCATTTGGCCTTGAATTTGATATGAAACATTAAGTTGGACATCAATATGAATTTGAATAAGGCTCCCAGATTGACTCGAAAAAACTATAATTATAGTTGGTATCCACCCAACCATGTTAAGGTGTTACGACGATATACGACGACGACGCTTGTCGACTATGGTTATGGTGACAACAAATCGTTAACGTTAAGTGACATCCGAGCGCCATTGTTTTGACTTTTAACAATAATCCCGCTGACGTTTTCATGGCTATCACATTTCTAGCAAAAGCAGTCATCGAATCGCGCTTCCCAGATTTGAAGTATGCGAGATATTTGAATACAAGGATTCATAAATTGGCTAATTAAAACGACCGGCATCAGCGGAGATTATAAAGTTTGCAATAACACTACTGAGCTCGTCTTATAAGCCACCACAATGTCGCAACTAATCGCAATCGTAGTGAACTGTTTCGCACAGAGCTTATAGCGCATGATCCAAAAAAGGCAAGGACGTTTAAAAGTTGTTCGATCGGATTCGAATGAAAACGAATTCGCTCGTTGTCGTGTAATTATGTTAAGGTGCAATAAGTGACGGAATAAAAGATTTGAAAGATCTGATGATTGGTTTTTTTTTTTGGGAAGCAAATTTGGCATTTTTCTAGGTTGAAAAATCGAAGATTGGAAGAGCTTATGTCGTTTTTTTAGATTACCTCCAAAACGTCATCTCATTATCTTGCTTGTCTTGCTAACAATTCTTCTTTTTTTCCTCAGCCTGAGTATTACAAGGACGCCCCACATTTCCGTCGAGTTGGAGACGGTCCAGAGTACCGTTTGGAAATTCCTAGTGCCAAGTTAGACTTCACTGGTACCTATTCGATAATAGCGAGCAATTGCCATGGCCAGACGCAGGCCATAATTTCATTACAAATTTATGCCAAAGGTAAGTCGCAGTTTTTTTCTTTTAACCTTCTGCACATTCAAAAATGATTTTAAATATTCAAAGTCAAACACAACCTATAAAGCCCATCTCAAAAAATACAAAATAGTTTCATTGTTTACATTATTTTTATTTTTCGACAACAAAAATTACACAATTGTTCAATGGCGGCGACGTCTTGATCGTCGTGAACGACTACGAGAACGACGACCACCACGGCGGCGTGAACCATGTCGTCTGCGTCGACGTCTTGCAGAGTCATGTTGCTCATCTGCATAGTTCACCTGTAAAACGAAACAAAAATAATGAAGAAAATCGCATTCACCTTATGAAATGCGTACATACCCCATCGTTTTTGTATCCCGTTATAATAGGAAGTAACTGACTTTTCTTCGATCTTTGTGAATTTAGAGCTCGAGCGGTAGCAGAAAGAGGATACTCTTCGTCAGATTCTACATCAGATTCTTGAGAACTTTCAGCAGATTCGTCTTGCTTTGTGTCTTTTCGTTCTGGGCCGGGCAATTGTGTGTTAGATTCATTTTTGTTTTTTATTGTTGATGCCATTTTTTTGAATTGGTTTTTTAAAAAATTTAACACTTCGAGAAATTTAACGTCTCTTCTGAAATTTTCGTACAATACTAACATTTTTATATGTTTTCGTTCTTGATTAATTCTGAATGGGATGAGTTGATTCTTATTTCTATTTTATTGGAAGTGGTTTAGTGTACAGTATTTTTTATTTTAAATAAATAAAAAATAATAGGGTGAGCGAGCGCTACGGCTCCAAAGTTTTAAGCCCTTTTCAACAGAGGGTAACTGCAAAGAGCCGGTATGAAGAATCGAGGGGCCTGTTCAGAGATTCGTTTATTTGCCAGACTACGCGAATGTTCAATTGCCACACTCTAGGTGCGTTGCATTGGGTCCCATTATCTAATCTACTCCTTATTACTTCTGAGTACTTTGATCTACTTTTAACCTGTAAAGTAGTTCCTCGAAGTAGTTACGATCTGTGCTCGCGCCAGATGGCGAAAACATGAGTAAAGAGAATGTACATGGACTTGGAGTTTCTCTCAGAAATAATAATTTTGCAAATGTTAACGGGTTTGAAATAGATATTTATAAGGTTTTTATACTTTTGTAATCAATGTTTTTTTTTATCCACTAAAATGAAAAAAAAAAACTAACAACAAATGACCACAAATATTTGAGGTTAGGGCTCTGCCAAAGTCAAAATGAAATAAGGCCGCAAATTGGGGTATATTTTCAGAATAAAACAATGCAACGACTCTGGCCTCAATCAATAAACCTCTCGAGCCAGCTGTCTCCAGTTTCGCGCGCCGAGTTGCTTGAGCTCATCTCCTCACGCCACCTAAGCCTCTACTGCATCGTCCCTCTGTGGTGAATTTGAAGACTTAACGGGCCGGAAAATTTGTGTCCATGTCCTGCCCATCCTCTCCACGTGACCAAGCCATATGAGTCTTTGCACTTCACTCTTTTAATAAGGTAAGTTTCGCTGTACGGCCCGTACACTTCGTAGTTAAATCTTCTCCTCCATTCATCGTTTATGCACAAACGACCATAGATCTTCCGTAGAACTCCTCTTGAACTGCGGCCTAGGGTGCTCTCATCATTTCACGGTGCGTTCTCCCAATGATATCAATGTCATCAGCGTACGCGAGTAGTAGGCTTCTGGAAGATAGTGCCTCTAGTATTGACGCAGGAGTTCTGCACTATTCGTTCCAGTATAATACCGAAGACGTCGTCGTCGGTGAGGTCGTTATAGACTTTAATGGAGCAGCGTGAGTTCACCATTGTCATCCTGCTCAACTGGACAGTTCTTCTCTATGGATGCTGTCATACGCTGTCATACATGATAGGTGTCGATTTGGAGTTCTTGAGTTTTTTCAAGTATCTGCCGTTACCTGAATATTTTATCGATGGTGAACTTTCCTGGTCTAAGGCCACACTGATATGGACCTATCAGTTTGTTGCTAACGGCTTCAGGCGTTCACATAGTACTGCGGGAAAAGATCTTATAGGCGATGTATAGGAGGCTGATGCCTCTGTAATTGGTGCAGTTTAGAGGATGTCCTTTCTTCAGGATCGAGCAAACAATTCTCAGATTCCATTCATTGGACATGCTCTCTTTCGACCACATTCTGAATCGCCGGCTGCGATTCAGCAGTGATGCCGTCAGCTCCCACGGCTTTATTGTTTTTAAGCTTTGATATTGCTATCTTAACTTTTAGGTCTTTAAGGTCGGGTAGACGGAAATATTGGCTTGCGTTGTCTTTATTGAATGGTTCATTCTGCCTGACAGTGGAACTTCATTTGTCATCGCCGTTGTATAGTCTGGTCCTTCCATATCCTCAGCATTGATTGTGACTCTACTATACGATATTTCCTTGTTGGTCTTTACAGGCTTCAGTTCGTGCTCGGTAACCTTGAATCATTCGTTTCACCTATTGGTAAAACTTCCGAACCTCATTGGTTCGAAAGTAGTAAAACAGATACATAGTACCAATTTTTCGAATTCGAGCATTTTCATTGTAGAATCGAGTTACATAGTAGGGCCCCTTGTTTTTAGTCTCTCAACATCCTCGATCGATCGCTCTCTCTTTTTCTTTCTGAAAAGCTTGTGTTCTTCTTTCCTCTTCTGCTCTTAGAGCTCTCGAGCTGCTCTCGTCCTCTTATACAGCGCTGCTTTATATGCTTCTGGCTTGGCTGCATGAACCTGCCTGCATTCTTCATCAAACCAGCGGTTTCGTTTTGGTGGCTGCGTGAAACCCAAGACATCAGAGGGAGCACCTCTAATGGCTTCCTGGCTATTCTGCCGCTGGTACTCAATACTTGATACTGGTTGTAGCGGACTTCTAATGAGGTTACTTTTGATACTCGATCGGAAAAGCAACTGGCGATCTCTTGCGATTGTAGCCGTCCGACGTCATACTTTCTTCTAGAACTTCCTGTTTTTGGCTTTGGTCTAGATATTAGCTGCACTACCTTGGTTACGACGAGGTTGAGTTAATATTGATCCTCGGAAGGTTCGGCATCAATAATGCTTGAAGAGTGTCTTACGTCGATTGCAATATGATCAATCTGTTTGACATTTGATTGGTCTGGAGAGCTCAAGGTCCCCTTGTGGATGTTGAGATGTGGGAGACGCGTAATTGCTATACTACTTTGTTTCACCCTGCTACCAAATCGATAAGCCTAAATCCGTTATCGGAGGTTTTTTCGTGCAGGCTGTGTTTTCCGACTGTTCCACCAAAGATGTCCTCTCTTCCTAGTTTGGCTTTAAAATCTCCTAAGACGTCGAAGCTAGGGCATTGATCGTATGTCTCGTCGAGGAGCTCGTAGAACTTATATCTTTGGTGTCGTCATCTTTCTCTTCTGTGGGGGCGTGAGAGTATATTAGGCGTATGTTGCCGAATTTAGCCTTGATGCAGATAGTCATGAGGCGCTCGTTGACAGCTCTGAAGATTAGGACATGCTGCCTAAGCCTGTCTATAACGACAAATCCACATCCAACCAGACGCTGTTGTTATAAATTATATCCGCTTTATAACGGTCCAGGAAATAAGGGCCCAACTTGTTTTTCAACTAGAATGAAATTAAGCCCCAAAAACTCATTTGATTATGAATGTATGCCCAAAAAAATTAAAATATAGAAGGCCAAAAAAAAAAAAATAAAAAAAACCTAAAAATTTCAGAAATTTCCTGGTGCCTAATAGCGCGCTCCCTGAGTTGAGATTTTACTTTTGGAAGAATTATCGTTCCATTCATCATCTACTGCTAAGTGCTTAAAAGTTCTTAACAGTCCCAAAGGAACGCACTTTCTGTTTTCCCTAGTTATTGGAACGTTAAAAATTCAAGACCATTATACACCGACACCCGGTTTATTAAATCCAATCCTCAATCCAATTGGCGTGCAAAGGGATGAGAAAAAACCTTTGAACAAAAAAAAAATAAAAATTTTTCATGGTTTACAATATTTTTATTTTTCGACAACAGCAATTATACATAATTGTTCAATGACGACGGCGCCTTGAGCGTCGTGAACGACTACGAGAACGACGACCACGACGCCGTGAACCGTGTCGTCCGCGTCGACGTCTCCCAGAGTCTTGAGGATCATCCGTTGAAATATATTCCTATTGCAACAAAATAAATAAATTAGAAAACTTGAAACTTAAAAACTATCGCTCATTAAATACCTCTGAAGTTGCACCATTATGCTTATCCTTCCTAGCTTGAACTTGTTCAGATTTCATATATTTTGGAGATGGACCACTAAGCTCTACCTCAGAATCTGCATCCGATTCGTCCCAAGAACTGTCGGGAGATTCTAATCCAGGTGGTTCTTTTCGTTCAGAGACGGAGGCAGCACCGGCGCCGCCGCATTGCGGTTTCGATTCATTCTTGTTTTTTGTTGTTGATGCCATTTATTTTTTTATTTGATTTAAACAAAAAAAATTTAATACTTCATAAAATTTTAACGTTTCGTTTGAAAGTTTCTTAAAATACTAAAATTTATATTTTTTTCTTTATTGATTTATTCTGGGTGAGGTGAGATGATCTCTATTTTTATTTATTTTTAAGTATTTTGTGCACAGTAATTTTTAAAATTAAATGGAAGGGTTAGGTTTGGTTAGGTTCCGTTAAAGTGGCTGTGGATACAGAATCCACACACTTAGGCCAAAAGAAAAGGCCATTGTGATACCACATGAATCTAGAGAATTACTTCTTACTAGTCGAACCATTTTGAGCTTTTTATAAAGCGAAGAAGATATTTGATATCCTTATTAGCTAGTTCACTGGGATTATCGTAAAAGTACTCTCCCAGATGAAGTTTGCGTCTTAGTGAAAGAGCAGGGCAAGTGCAGAGAAGGTGAGAGATTGTTTCCTCTTCTTCCTCGTCCATACAGCTCCTGCAGAAGTCATTTGAGGCTACACCAAGTCGTGTTGCGTGTCTGCCTATAAGACAGTGTCCCGTAAGGACACCTATTAGGGAGCTAATATGAAGTCTGCTTTGAGATAGCAAGTCTTTCGAGCGCTTTAGGTCCAGTGAAGGCCAAATGAGTTTTGTGGCTGCGCACGTTGGTAAATTGTGCCACCTAGAATTTGTTATCTTTAAGGCTGTTTCTCTTAGCAGAAGTTTACATGTAGCTATCGGTATACCTATCTTTTCCTTTCAGGTGAAATAGGTATGACGGTTCCATTTTTAGCGAGTTCATCGGCTCTACAATTTCCTGTGATGTCTCTGTGGCCCGGCACCCAACAGAGGTGAATGTTAAATTGCTGCGCCATCTCCATAAGAGACGATCGGCAATCGAGGGCCGTTTGAGATTTGGTTGAGACACCGTCAAGAGATTTAATAGCAGCCTGACTGTCAGAGAAGATGCGGATATCCGAAGTTGATATCACGTTTTCTCTTAGCCAGGAGAGAACCTCTTTGATCGCTAAGTTTTGATAGGAGTCGTTAAATAAAAAAAATCAAATAGCTTATGATAAAATAAATTAAAGTTATCATTAATATCACAGTTGGCAAATAATTGAGTCCAATCAACGTTTTGTAAAAGGTTTGACAGTTCGAAATGATCGCATTTGGCAAAGTTGAATTCAATTTTATCGTTTAGTTTGTTGAAATAGGAATTCATATTCAGGTTAAGGGATATTCAAGTGCTGGATGATGACGATCCTCCTTAGTTAATTCAACTTGGTTGGTCAAAACAGCAACATCAGAGTTCGCGTTGTCAGAGAAATAAACGAGGTCAAATGTTCTTTAGACCGTTAGATTGGGTCATTCCGAAGGATATCATCCCGTCAATCAAAGAAAATTCATTCAAAGTAGAAGCGTTGGTTGGGATGTAACTATTATTTTCATCGTTGCTTGTCCAATTAAGAAGGGGTAGGTTAAAGTATCCTACGATAAGGATCTAGTCTTCTGGTTCCAATTTTAAGAAGATTATATCTAAGCAATTATTCAATTCTTCATACAAATCATTAGTAGAGGCAGACGGTATAAAAGTGGAGACAGGAATAGAACCAATTTTAACACCTGGGGTTGAGCCCTTATTTCACGGTGGAATTGAATCCACACTGTCTTTGGAAACAGTTTGTGCCTTTTGTTAATTTTTAAGTTTTTAAAAATTTCACTTATTGCAACTCGCCACTGTAGTTATGATTTTCCTTCAATCCTCAATCATTAACGCAAGTACCAGTTTGGTCTTCCATAAATTCCCATACTGGGAGAGGTTTTTCTATCTATTTAACTGAGCCCAGAAGCGATTTACTCAGTTACCGAGAACGAATCTCTCGACAACCACAGCCACTCTGAAACTCCCACAAGGGGGCCTACCGCGACTGTAGTTGACACACATATGTTAGACTAATGAGTGGGGCTACCAACTACCGCAGAGCACCAGTTTATTCAATAGACATGGTGGTCTTTCTATTGATTATATGTACTTCTGTGAATAAATTCACGTACACTTTTTCACTAGGAATTTTCCCAGCTTCGTTGATTTATGGCTCAACAGGAACACTGGTGTCCATTGTCATGCAGTCTTTTACCAGTTACAGCCGCGATGAGCAAAGCTGGAAGACTGCATGACTCATTGCCATGCACCACCATCATATATTTGAAAGGACCAATATTCATTCTGTGCCTTTTCTATCATTTTGATTTCAAGTACAGTCTCATTTAATCATTATATTCATCGATTCCTATAAGATCATGATACATGTACAATGAAGCGTATGTTCATTCGCCCAGACCGAAGTCTGGTTTCCACCCTGCACCATTCGTGGAGGTTGAACGTTTCCGCACTTGATCAGCAAGGAATATGTACTAAGGTTACAAAAACCTTTTCTAAATTCCTCACCCATTCTTCGCAGGGCATAAGTTGAGACAATAAAAAGGTATCCTTTCGTCATTTTAATTTTAAGGCACAGAAGTTCGATGATAGCCTGTTGAAATCATTAACTAAGTTATAAGCCAGAGAGTTCTTAACTGCAACAAGTTTTCCACCTCCAACTTTGTTGGAAGAGTCGGTGTGATGCCGATCTCTTCTAAAGATTTGATAAGAATTGTCCTCAGTGTCAAGAAAGGAATTATCAGCCATGTTTCCGTCAGTGTGGTAAATTTATTGAATTCAGGTAGACCTCACAATTACGAGTTGAAAATATGCTTTAAACTCCTAGCCATGTCTTCTGAATTTAAACTACATACCCCAAACATCGTTTCTAGAGAAAAGAACACTTTATTATTTTGCTTTCAATTACAATCGATATAGATCTTAATCAAACGTGGGAACACAACTTCTTTAAAGTAGTCCTCAGCCGCACTCAACAGGCTCGCCACAAATTCCATATCGGCCTGCACCCAAACATAATGCAATGCCCCATTCGTATCGAACGTCGGACTCAATACACAATACAACGCCTTGGTCACATTCGCCATGTACATTTGAATCTGAATTTGAGCCATGTACTTGGGTGCAATGGTCTCCTTGCACTCCAGATACTTTTCGAACTCTTCGTCTGTCTTTGGCGCTTTGATTTCGACAATATGATCGTCCGTAATGCCATCCGGAGCCGCACATATATAGGGATAGCTTTCATTCAACAACAGACCACATTCGCGATAGGTCTTATTCTCGAGCTTTTCGGTTTGTTTGAGAATAAATCGTTTGTGCTGCTTCAGCTGGCGGCGTTCCTCAACATTGTATTCACGCTCTTTACAGAAAACTGCCTCGAGAATCTCTTGATCCTCTTTGGAGTCTTTGCGAGTGGCGACGCGATGAATTAGCGAACATCGAATACGACAGAATTGCGTCTCTGCCCACAGCGGAGTTTTGTAGCTGTAAATCGAGATGTCGGAGAGCCTGTCGAAGAGGCCTTGTTTCGCCACCTCATCCATGTGGACCATGAAACTCTTGAAATCTTTGATGTAGTTTTTAGCGGTGTCCAGCATCGTGTGGTGGATATAGACCGGCTCGAACTCATCAATTACCGGGCGACAATGCTTGTAAAGACACGAATCCGTGAGACCGTTCTTTTCCATTTCGTCGAGGATGTTGTTCAGAAAGATTTGACCTTCCTCCTCGTTGACATCGTCAGCACCTTCTTCAGCCTCCATTCTGAGTTCGTCAGCAGCGAAGATGTCATGCACGCGAAGGGCAATCGGATGGTCAGGTACGATCTCGAACTCCGAGCCCCAAAAGGTCTTATGGCCGTGCACATCGGATTCGGTGTGCCGATGCAGCCAGAATATGAAGGCAATAACGTGTTGGCATACGTCTAAATGAATATCTCTTGAGAATGACATTGAAAGAGCGGCCATTCACATCACTTACCTGTTGACTTGCTAGCAGAGCACTGAACGCAGGCGGCTTCTTTGATTTGTTCGTCGCTCTGTACTTTTACCGACACGTTGAATTTCTCGCCAGCATTGGCCGCATCGGGACTTACAAATGCAATCGCACGCGCCTCCACAAGCTCCGTTGACTTCTTCACTTGAACAAAATCGATTTTGTACTCGGCGTTGTGTTTGCTTCTGTGGAAAGAGTTATTTTTAGAAATTCATGTTATTTATGAAATAGAAGAATTTTATTTTACTTTGATGAATCAACTCGTCGACCAGATTTCCCAGATTCTGTGATAAAATTGAAAACCATTTGGCTTGTGACCGTAGGCAGGTTATTAGTGGCGCCTTTCTTGAATCCATGTTCCAACTCGCAGTTCATTTTGAATGGATTTTTTCATAAATCTATGAAAATGTGCAATTTTATTGTTGGAACAATAAATGAAGAACTTAAATCAAGCAAAATACACTTTGCTTTTTGGGTTTGTTATTTATTTTTCGATACGAAAATTAACAGCACGAACAAATGAAAAGAAACACAAGTGGATAATTTTAGATTTTCATTTGTGTTTGGTTTTTTTTCTGATTTTAATTTTTGTTAGGTTGGTATTAGGTGTCAGCGTGACATGTTGGGCGTTGCCATGTAGAAAAGATGGTGGATGGAAATATGGCCACCGCCTGGGGGTATGTGATAGATTTTGCGTAAGAATAGGAAATGGTTTCCATTTTCAAAGACGTTACTTTTTGAATTTAGTTTTTTTTTCATTTCTGACAAATTCGATGTTCAAAATCAAAAATATTCACAAAATTAAAAATAATTTTTCAAAATTTTAATTATTCTCGCTTGTTTTGAAAATATGTACATTGTTGAAATTTCTTCCTATTTGCAGACATCAACAAAGTAAAATCAATGGAAAAGGGTTCAATCCGACATGGGTAAGATTTTATTAAGAACTCTGAACTTTTTCTTACCGTCTTTGCTTTTCAGAAATGTCGAGACTCTTCCATTATTCCTCAGGCCGCTAAAAGACCTTCGATGCTGTGATGGCGATGCCGTAACTCTGGAATGTAACGTTGAAGCTGTGCCAGAGCCAGCAATCATTTGGGAGAAGGATGGACACGTTTTGCATAGCGGCAAAGATGTTGATATGATTTATGATGGCATCAAGGCAGTCCTCTCAATTCGACGCATCTATCCTGAAGACGAGGGAGAATACACATGTGTGGCAAAGAACAATGTCGGTCGAGCTTTTTCATCAGCTTGTATCATTGTCGATGTTCCCGAGGAGAAAGAGAATCTCTTGAGTCGACAATTGGCTCGTCCGTCGGGTTTGCTATCTGCAAATTCAACTCCTCGATCAACGCCACGTACAACACCAAACCGAAGTGTTTCGCCCTTAAGACTATCCTTCCGTCACACCAGCATCGATCTGACAACCAATCGTCGAACAGTAGCCGCTCCGAAATTTTATGCCATTCCGCATAACAAAGTCGTCGAGGAAGGGGATAGCGTTCGATTCCAGTGTGCCATCACGGGTCATCCGACACCATGGTCGACATGGGATAAAGACGGTATGATTGTCACACCCACGACACGAATATCGGTGAAAGAAGTCGATGATTTGAGAATCGTTGAAATCGATGAGGTGACATTTGATGACGCCGGACTATATCGTATCACACTGGAAAACGACTACGGTCGCATCGAAGCGACTGCTCGACTCGATGTCATTGGAAGCAGCAAGCATTCAAAGTCACCAATGGGTCGAGCTGTTCGATCGACCTCGTCACGGAGGAATTTCTTCATTTCCCGCCGAATAATGGGCCCATCGACAAGAATCGGTGGACGAATGGCATTGTCGACTAGTATGAGAGGTTCGTCGGTGCCGGCGCGGAAATTCTATCATAACGGTGATGAAGTCATGGAATCGGACAGAGTTCAAATTATTTTGACAGATAGTGAGGCTCGTCTGATTGTTGACAATGTGACAGAAGCCGATGAGGGTATTTACACTTGCATTGCGCAGGATGAGTATGACGCACAAGCAACATCAACTGCTGTGGCATTTTATGATGACGAAACAGATATACCGTGTGATCCGCCAAAAATTATTAGACATCTGTCAGAGACGTTAGAAGTTTACGAAGGTGTGACGACAGATTTGGCATTTGAGCTGGAATCGTTCGAGCCGTATGAATATGTTTGGACAAGAAACGGAGAAGTTTTGCCGGATTCATCAGAGTTCAAGTGAGTATTAATAATGACAGATAAGGAACGGTCAAAAAATAGCATACAATAGAATTAGGAAAGATGCACCAGGGATTGTGGACATACAAATTTACAACACTATTTAATTAGGAAAAATCTTTTCTAACAGCACTTCCTTTAAAAAGGGATTTTATTTGACAACTGTCAAATTGAATGACATTCTTATAACTAGCGGCACCTATTTTACAACGTGCCACAGATCACACGAAGATATCTGTCCGTGTGATCTTTCTTTGTTGCAACTCTTTCCAAATTCTATCCACGGAAAATATAAAAAACTTCAAATTAAAAATGATTTTGTTGTCAACGTTATTTTCTAGACTATAAAAGTGGTCTAGATTCCAAAATGGAATTCTAAAAAAATCGTCTTTCTCCGTTGTGTCATAAAACAATGCATTTGACGTAGGCGTTTTCTTTCCTACCAAAAATGTATAGCTAATTAGAAGCATTCAAATGTATAACATAATTCAAAGAACTGTCGAACGTAAATGTCATCGACAGTTCCAACAAACCATCAATTATCCACGCCCAAAAATCAACCAAACTTGTCTTCTGATTCATTAAAACACACGCACATTCTTTCTTTCTCTTCTTCTTCTTCTTCTTTCAGATACATCGATCACGGCAACGGCATCATTTGCCTCCGCATCCAAGACACTTTCGACCTTGACACTGGTCTCTACGAATGCACAGTAACATCCACTTACGGAACCTGTTCGACAAGATGCGATCTACAAGTCGTTGACCGATATCCCGCTGTTGCTGGCTATAGTCAAGATGACGTTGATAGATCTTCTGGTCTAGCCATACTTAAAAATCCACTTCCAGTACTTGGTATGGAAGGTATGATCACCTCGTTCTGTGCCAAGGTTTATCCACCGAATTCGAAAACAAGTTGGACAATTTGTGGACGCGACGTCACAGTTGACTCACGAAATTTTTCGGTAAGTCATTTTTCTGTGTCGCATTCTTATAGTATTTTTTTTTTGTATCTGTGTGTTGTAATCAACTTGTTGTGCTGTTAATTTGATTATTCAACACGTCGACGAGACGCGCATCAGAGTTTCTCTTTTGAATTGTGAGGAATCTCGATTGTCAGGAGGGGCGAGAGAATATTGTGTCTGTTGTTGACTGACCCTTGCCGCATCTGTTTTTCAACTGTACTAGCTCGCTCTATCGGGAATAGGGTAACTTATGTGCTTCAGTCGCGTTCCAACACCGCGTCGTATCGGTTACAATTAGTTCACCATTAAAGTGTCGATCGTCGAGCGCGTGGAAATATTTGTAAACATTTTGAAATACACAACAAAAACAGGCGAATTGTTTCTGAAAGATGAGTAAATTGAAAGTAAGCAACATTTATTGATTTGAAGTGATCTCTTATTTTGCGGAGGTTTTGGGGAGAAAGTATGTTCGTTTGTCGTGCACTGAGCAATTGATAGCAAGTAAAAATGTGCGGGAGTGTGAATAAAGAGTTGGTTTCTGGACCAATTTATTCATGAATGAGGTCGTATGAGGAAGTCAAAAGGAACAATCTCGTTAATTGAATCATTATGAAGTAATCTCAATATTTTGTGTGATTTTTTGTTTTTGTAAAATGTCAAACAAAATATTGAAGCGGATCTTTTATCGATAAAAAAAGGTGCGCCACCCAGTGGCAGTCGAGTCGAGTAATAATGTCATCTTGTCGAGAAAGACGGAAGTAGGGACATCTTTTATTCAATTTTATTTTTAGCTGTCACATTACAATTTCACATATTCTCGCTTTGTTTGTGTATTAATTGAAGATAGTCGGCATTTAAACCTTTGAATATTTGACAGACAGCATATGATTTGATTTCAGATGAATTCATAGCGCGTCTATTAAATAATTCATTAAACTGATTTATCCAAATAAAATTTACAAGTGTAGCGCCGTCACAGCGGCATCTTCATAGAAAGTACTCACATCTTCATTTTGTCTATCACCGAATGAATAATGACATTTGATGAAGGTATTCGAGGATTGATTGCAATTTGAGTATGCTTGTTTTCTTGAATGGAACTAATCAAAAAATCCTCACAACGTTAGATATCGTTATTCTACATTTTAGGTCTGTTCGATGTGCGCACCGAATTTGCACCAAAGTGTTTTGATAAAGCATTCGGTGCGCACTAAAATCCTTCTTGATTATTTAGGGTTTTCATTCAATGCAACATCAATATTCAATGCTTAATACAGCTTCCAGTCACAAAAACAATTCAAATCATCAATTAATAGTTATAAGATGACACCGACAATTTGAAAGTGACAAAAGAAATCTAATAACAGCAAGGTCAATCTAATTTAATATGAATTGAGTTATTTGAATAGCAAGAAGAAATAATTGCTAACTAATAACATTCTGTCCTGCAATTCATACGGGTTGGGTATTTCCCACCATGAAATTGTATTGCAAACAAAAGTATTAGCTTCAGGTACACCATTAAATACTTTTTGACAGTAGTTGTCAGTTTGAATTCAGCAAAGTACCGTATTTCACAGTGGATCTTTGTATATCTATTTGGGGAGTAGTCTCAACTCTCAAGACGGAAAACGATGGTGGTGCCATCTTGAGAATTTTTCACAGAAGCAGTTTTTTTTTACATAAGTTTGTATTGTGTGTTCTCTGCTTGGTTTGACAGAAGATCTGTCAAACCAAGCGGAAAACCAATCTTGGTAGTACCATACAAAGATACATATACAAAGATCCGGTAGCTTTTTGTTTTTGTTTTCCTATGTAAACAAAAATTGCAGAGGTTCAAACCAAACAAACCCAAAGCTATCCAACAATTTCTGGTATAGGTGGCTATCTGACAGAACAGCCATTGAAATTGTGAAACAGCTGATTTTTGTATACGTCTCCCTGAACTGAACGCGCCCAGTGACATACATTTTCGTTTTTGCCGAATACTTTCTTGTGTCATTTTTATTTGACATGATTTCGATATGATCATAGAGAAGTGAAAAGAACTATGAGATAAACCCAGTTTACATCAATATTAAACACAATCTTCGGAAGTATTTTTAAGGTCTATTCAGCCCGTCTCTTTCTTGCTTGCCTAGGAAAAACGGAAGCTTGCAAAGTGTTTTTTTTTTCTGTGACTATTGTAGAATGTAAAGTTCTGAAGGCATTCTAATAAGTCGAAAGATACCTTTTTTTTGGATATTTTACAGCTGACTTGACAGTTGATTTACATAAATACTTATGTCTGTTTGAGCATGATGGAATCAATTTGACGAACATATACGATTATAATGGCTGAAACATAAACACGCTTTTGCCTTGGCTTCGCCTGACGTTTACGAGAACAATGCATGCTAGCACAACGAAGCTTAGACCTCACGTTTTGTACGTAATCTGAAGCTCTAGTTCAAATACCCTTAATATTTGCTTTGTCTGACAGCTGGAAAAAAGTCAACGAACAAAATTCATTTGTTTTTGGAAGGATAATCATGATGTAGGGAGAAATGTCATTCAAAGCAAATTTGAAGCGGATGCTCCGTAACGCAGACAAAGACAAAGCTAAAGCGTGTTTGTGTCATACTAGATTTATCTTTATATCAAAAAAATCACATGACATGAAAAGGCCTACCGAACTCGAAAAGGTGAAATCATTCAATCAAGAAACTATATGCTTCTCCCTCTCTCCAATAGCATGAACAGATTAAAGAGGCAAGATATGACAATTGGTGTAGGACTCACTTGATATATTGATTTTAGTTCTGTTCGCGTACCCTCCTAAAACAGTCAAATTTTACGAAAAATTACGAAATTTTACCAAATCCGGTAGAAGAGAGCGCTTACGAGAGAGTAAAATGTTTCCCAACCTAAGAAATGATTAATACACAAAAATTGACAGCAAAAATTTGGGTAAGATTTGTTGTTTTCCCGTTCGCAAACTTTCTTGTAGTTTTGTTTTTCTGTGAGAAAATTTAACCCCCACTCTTCAATATGTCTATTTTTACGAATTTTAGTGCAGAAAGTAAGCAAATGGAAATATTATTTATTAGTCGTCGCCATAGAGATATTAGGTTTGTTCGATATGCGCTCTGGGTCGCTCTTGGGCGCTCTGATTTCGAACTGAGCTGTTCTATGTCCCTCGTTTTTCGTCCCGGTGCATTTCCATCGTGTTCGATGGGTATCCAGTGATCGCAACGGGAGCGCTCTGAATCACCACAAGTTTTTTTTCGGTGTAAGGTGAAATAGACTGAGCAAAAATAAATAAAGAAAATGTCAAAATCAATGCACAAATATATTATAACGAGAGAACTTTTAGATCTTCTTTTCTCACAGTCCGATGTAACACTTTTCAGGCTACCTTCCGTGCTCTATTATATTATCTCTATGGTCGTCGCCCGCCACGACGAAAATGACAGCTGAAATTGAATTGAAATGATTTTGGTTTTTTTTAAGACTTTTAAAGGACATCACGGTTTTGTGGCTGCAGAGAAAAGGCTATAGTTGTTTTCGACAATCAGGATCATCCTCTTGTTGTTCCTGATATTTTACCATGAGTTTTCACACTGTCCTGTTAAAGAACAAAGCATTGTTTCTTACAGCCGTACATATTCATATATTCTGTCAACGGCCGGCCTTTCAATCGATTAGAAAGCAGTTGTCACATTTAAGACAGTTAATTATTTCCGATATTTCTGACATTCACTTCTGTTGGCATATCGTTATTTACCAGGGATTTTATTGTGATGTATCTGCCTTTGACCGTTATCGTTATGTCAATGTGTTCAAATTACTAAAAATTGATCGGATTGAAGCCACTCATCTTTGATCATCCTCGTACCATTTAGTTCCATACTAGTCGTAAAAATAAACCTCAAGTTCATTCAGCCAATTACTCAGACATATGATACAAGGATAGACAAGTGAAGACCTACTTTGTTTGAATGCTCCCATGGCGTTAAAAAGGTGAACAATTTTAACGATCTCTTCAATCACATATGATACCTTAACTTAAAACTTTGCTTGTTAGCATTCTTCTTAAACCAATATTAATATTATCAAACACGTGAATATATGCAAACTCACCACATTTTATTTCATATTAACATGTTGTCTATAAAGAAGCTTTTCAAACTTGACAATTAACATACCGCAAAATACCAGAAGCTAGAAACAATTTCACAAGCAAACAGAACAGATATTGCACCTTAACAAACAAATTAAATTCTTCTGCTCTGTTTAGCTTTTAACTCGGTAACAAACTGATCCAAACTGGAACATGTTCTTCTTTCCTAAGTCTGACTATGAAATTCTTTTAAGATCCCTGCAAACGTCAAATTGCAGAGCTTTCCCAAAATTGGCGAAAAAATTCGCTCAAGACATAAAAAATCATAAACAAATACCAATTAAATACCATTTCCAGCTATACAATCAGCATCTATCACAGCCTTGAAATATTATTTCCCTAATAAGCACCTTATAAAGAAACAGACCCATGTAAAGCTCCGATTTTTCAATTTTTACCATACAATCCGATGCACACATTTCTCCGCTACGTGACTTGTACAATTCCACCATCTAGATCGAGTTTTAATTTCCAGAAGCAGTGTCACAGTCAGACAGAACAAATTAATCATTTAACAGTATTCAATTTACGTTTGCTGTTTGTTGAAATATTTTATTATGGAAATTATCAACAACCAATACCAAGATTAGAGCAAGAAGTTTCGTCTGGAGGGAAACAATCGAGTAATTAAAATTGGAAGTCAACTTAAATAAATGCCAAAAACAGAGTGTGGCAAGACAACTGCTCAGCTACGTCTGTCCGCTCGCATTTGCAACTAATAAAAGCGAGCAGTACGAAGTGTGTGTGACTGAAAACCTTTTCTATTTTGCATTCGCACAACGGACGTTTTGGATAACAAACACATGTCTTAGGGTGACCAGATGTTTTTTTTTTTGTCAAAAAAAGAATGTTAATAGAAAAAATAATTATAATTGTTCGGCACGACAGACCCGAAGAAATAAGGATTGAGAGTCTTGCATTGTTCAACAATTCCTCGACCCCACTCTTGAAAGCCTCGTTACTCTTGTTAGTACTTCGCGAAAGGCAGTACCCATGAGAAATGAAATTAAAACTTTTTTGACATTTTAAGGAAAATAGTGACTTAAGTTAAGAAAGCTCATTAAGACTGGTCAAAATAACGGCCTTTACATATGCGATTATTTTTATCACAATTCAAATAAAACACACCTCTGGTCACCTTTATCCTAGTGTTTATATAGAGCGCGCAATTTCCACTGCGCCGACGTAAGCAACTTACTCAATTTCCACCTGCTGCAAGCTGGGATCTAGAGCATAGTTGAGAAGGTAGAACTTAGGTGGCAGAAGCTCCCATTAGTCTTCTTGATCGATTGTAGCCGGCAGCACTTGCTTTCCGTAACTGTCATCGTCTGTTGTGTCGTCGTCGTATATCATCAACTCGAACCTTTTTAATAAACTCTTAATATTTGACATTTAATCGGAACGTGCATAGGCATCAATTGTAACGACGCACGACGACGTTAAGCAAGAAATTGTCAACACAGGTGTTTTTTTGTTTTTAACGTTCGCCTTATTTTGGGGGTCGATCGTGTTCGTGTTCGTGTCGTTATTGTTTTCTTTAAGTACAAAAAATATTCTTCCTTATGACGAACAATAAAATTAAATTGTGACCATATTTGCAGTTGGAAGAATCCCATTCGGACGGTGTCAGAATCTTACACGTCCTCGGTTTGGATTACAGTCACAGTGGCGAAGTGCAATTCACAGTTCAAAGCGCCCTCCGCCCGAAAACCGATCGCATTACAACTTGCACAAGTTTAGTTGTACTGCCCGGCCTGCCAAGGGCCCACTTCCAACTGGACAAGTTAGCCAACGAGGAAGCATCCGCTGTTCCTGCATTCATCAATCAAGGACCCACCGATTGTACAGCTCTGGTTGGCGAAACAGTAAGATTGAACGTCACATTCGGTGGATATCCAGTGCCGTCTGTTAAATGGTTCAAAGCGGTGAGTACATTTTTGTATATTTATTTAACTTGTGTAATAGAATAACAGGGGATTGAGAGAGGAGTTGATTTACATTTGTTGCTGTTCGTTTTTTTTTTTCTGACTGCCAGAATTATGGTGAGGTTACCATTTGTGGTAATTTTCCGACAGCAGGCGATGATGGTTAATTGGCGGCACAGCCGGCGGCGGCGGCGGCGCGGCGTGGCGACGCAAGGGCGCTATGAATTTTCCCAACGACCGCACACACAAGCCTCAAACACATTGTGGAATAGTTTTGGTCGGTCGAGAAATTTGCGTCAGCAATTGTGGCGCAGCGGTGGCGACGCAGCGACGAGGAGAATAGCAAAATAAGTAATATCTTGGTTCTTGAAATAGTAACCGTGCGTTGTAGCAAGGCTTTTTTTGTCTTTTGTTTCTGACCAACATAGTGGTCGGAGATAGTTGGAGTTTGTATGCATGTTGAATATGAGATGCCACTTGACCTGGATTTTTCTTTTTTTTTCTGTCTAAAGAAGAAACATCCGATAGCTTATGTTTCCTATTCGTTTGCGGTGCGTTTTTGAGGTGATTTTGCGACTTTTTAGGATTGTACTTTGGATTAAGTCGAATGTGAAATTGGCATCAATTTGATGTTGGAGAAGTGAAATTGACATCGCTGAAGAGAGATTTTTAACCCAATGCTAATGCAAGGCATACCAAGGGTCAAGAATGCTTTGAAATAAGCAGTAGCAGTTGAGAAAAATAATTGGTTCTTGGGGGCGTATACGTAACAAAAAAAGCAAAACTTCATCATCGAGTTTGTTCTTCCTAACAGAATAAAAATAGTTAACATTCTAATTTGAGGCACCTTATTGATGACAAATTATGCGAATTATGGATATATTCAAATAGAAAAATCCTTTGCAGACTCAAGGATGATAATATGGTTTGCTTTGAGTTCATAATTGTTGAGTAGCCAATTTCGTCTAATATTGGGAATTTTAAGTGTGCAAACAGTTTTGCAGTTAATTAATATTAAAATTTATTCGTCAACTGGGTCAAGGTGAAAAAGGAGTAGTTCAATTATTCTAACCGTAGCCCAAATTCCCTATTCCGTCGTTAAAATCGAATTTGTAAAGTAAGAATATTGTGTATGGGCGAAATCTGTCATTTTGATAGCAAACAACATTGTCATATTTCTTACGAAACAACGTAAAAGTGTCAAATTTATTCATTTCACAAACTGAAACTTTGAATAATTAAGGGCGAATTCGATTGACAGCTTGAAAACGCTCACGTAATTTCAAACCACTCCCCTAAAATAGACTTTAATAGAAAATAGGTACAGTATAAGAAAGTCAAAATCCTTAAGTAACCAAAATCACCACACCTTTCCAATTTCCGCTTTTTCTTTTGACATTCTTGTCGTTTTGACAAGATCAGGTGTGTCTCCAGACACATGTCTCATATTTTTTTCAATTTTTAATTAAAACTTCTTTGTCAAAGATCAAATATTATTTTAATTAACGAAAAAAAAAAAACAAAACAAATAACCTTGAAAAATTAACTAAAACAACAAAGTGCTAAACAGTTAATTATGAAGCAATTGTTGTACAAATTTCAATCGATAGCAATTTCTCTGATTAGTTATGCAAGCAATTTACATGAGGTAAGAAAAGGTAAACATTTTCTTATCAGTTAGAATATTAAGGCAGGTCAGTAACCTGTAAACAGAATAGTAGTGCTTTATAAATGTAAATAACGGTACAAAATGTCAATGACATTACTATTACTAATCTAGATGCAATTTTTTTTTTTGCATATCGGTTCCCTACACGAAAAACAAACACTGTTATCTCTTGACTGACTATTTACTATTGTAAATATATGGTGTTCTTGGCTGAAGTACTTAATTGGGTCGCGCTGTGGCGCTCTGAATTCGTGACTTCGCATTGAGCTGTTCGATGGCGCTCTTTATTCGTCCCGCTGCATTTTCACCGTGTTCCAATGTATTCAGTGTATCATTGCTCGTACCGGACAGACCCAAGCTTTTCTTCGGAGAGAGAGTAATAAATTGTATAAAATATCGTTCGATGAGGAGTTTTTCAGTTTTTTGACAGCTCCGTTCAGGGCAATGTCAAGCAACGACGCACCCAAGGGCTGGTTATATCAAACCTTTATATTTATTTGACAGGTATAATCAAGATTGCATTTTTTGACTGTCACCATCTAGTTAGAAGCAGGGGTAGCCATTTTTTCTCAATGCCTTATGTAAAAAAGCATGACTATCTCTGCTTGTAACTACATGGCGTGAGTAGTAGTTAAAAAAGTCCCGCGATTTCAAATCGCCATATCTCTCAATTTTCCCAGGTGGTCTATATCAAATGATGCACGAAAATAAAGGTCTGTTTGCCCGAAACTACATGCAAGAGTTTTTAGTCGGGTTTTTTCACTGATCAGTAGCCAGCACCCACACAGCAACATTTCCCTTGTCAAACAACAACACTCTTTATTTCAGTAGATAAAAAGGCCAGTAAAAGAATGACGGTTGTGCCGGCGATAGAACTTTCAACCATTGAAATGAAGACAGCGCTGTTGGTGTTAAGAAGAATTATTTTGCTACGCAAATCCAATGATCTGAGCTTATCTGAGTTATATATTCGCTTAGGTTGAAGTACTTGCTAATTTTCTGTAACCTGAGGCGCAACCCTTAGGTTCATTTTGCGACGTTGTATGTAACAATTGCCATACAAATCGAATTTGACAGATAAAGTGAGTTGGAGCGTTTTATTCGCACGACTTCTTGAAGTCAAATAAACACGGCTAGTTATTAGTCGCATTTTCTTCACTACTCAGTCGTCAGCACAGCAAAATTTCCCTTGTCAAACAACAACAATGTGCCGGCGATAGGGCTTTCAATTATTAAAATGAAGGCAGCACTAATGGTGTTAAGAAGCATTATTTTGCTCGCGAACCTAATGATTTGCGTAATGAACTCTCTTAGGTTGGAGTATTTGCTATTTTCCTTATCCGAGGCGCAACCCTCGGGTCAGTTTTTGACTTTTTATGTAACTATTGCCATACAAATAGAAAAAGTGTCCGTAGCTTAGTGGTTAGGTGCGTTGGCTGCTAAGCAGAACGTTGTGGGTTCGAGTCCTACTCGTTCCCAAAGCTTTTATTTCATCTTTCACGGGCACTGCCTCTTGCGAAGAACTGACAAAACTTCCAAGAGTATCAATCTGTCATGAAAAAGTGTCTCAACTTTTCAATTCGGAATCGGCGTTAAATTGTTGGTCCCCTCAATTCTTCACACGCACTCAATTTTTTTTTATTGCCATACAATTATTGAATTTGATAAAGTGAGTTGGAGCGTGAGTAGTGAAAAAAACGCGACTATTATCAAAAACTTATTTTTGTTGGTTTTTTTTTACCTTAATCCCATAGGAAGAATATCTTCTGAAGCAAATATATCCGCAACCAGAGCTCGGAATTGAGTCTGGCTTTCAGGGAGAGCTCAAGTTATGGAAACTATGGAACAATTTAGCGAAATCGATTTCTTCATAATTTTCGAAAAATATCAAAATTTTGGACAGACAAAATCCATCGAATGATACATCAAAAGAAAGGTCTGGTCGAATTCCTCGCAGCCGAGATATTGGTTAAAATTTTAAAAAATCGGTTTCTATTTGTTCAAGCGGTAACAGTGATGACAACACAACCTATTATTATTATATAAGAAATTGTAAGGATTTTAAGCCTAGGTGAGCAATCTTATCAGACTTGCTGGTCATGTGACAGATTTTTCGGCTTTTCATTGGATTTCTGGACGAACACAACAAATGATCTGCTTAAAAACAATGTAGGATCTTTGTTTCCTTTGGACTGGAGAAAGGCCACTCTGCGTCTAGTCTAAATATACTTTTTTTACGAATCTCAAAATGTTATCCACGGTGGTTCAATTTCGAAAGCTTGTTCCAACAGTTCAAAACGTTAAACAAAAATATAGGTACTCTACCTTGATCTGTTTTGTTATTTTTAAAATTCAATGTTCATTATGACTTCATTTCATCTTAAAACCACAATTACACCGTAGTTTTTGTGGTTAACATAATATTTCCACTTTACCTATACCTCTAGCTTTACTAAACGCCCCATTCACCTAAATGTCATTTAGAAAAAATGAAACAACGAAAGAATCCTATTGACGTCGTCGTTGTTTTCTTTCAAAAGATTAAGAAAAAAAACTTAATCTCAGGCTTATATTACTTAGCTGTGGTTTTAATCAAAAGACGTGTGATTGAGGTTCACTATAGAGATAGTGTTGGTCTTAAATTTAAAACACATCATCAAGGTGATGATTTTGTATTTTACTACACAACAGTTAAAATAGAAAGTTTGATGAGATGAATTTTGATTTTGATATAATTTAAGTTTTTTTTCTTTGCTTTTAATTTATCAAACAGGGCCGTCTAATTATCGAAGGATCAAATATCAAAACACACACAACAGCGGAACAATCGATACTTGAACTTAAATCGATAACTGCCGATGACAGTGGCAAATATACAGTTGAAGTTATGAACGATCATAGTAGTTATTATTCAGCAGCTTCGGTGGCGGTCGAAGGACCACCAGAGCCACCAAGCGGCAAACCGTATATATCACAGGGTCCGGATCGTATAGCGGTTGCATGGTGTGGTCCACCGTATGATGGAGGCTGCATGTTGACAGGATTTATGTAATTCGAGCAATATTTCAACAATCGATTGATGATTGATAGTTTATTTTTGTCATTTATAGAATCGAAATGGAAGAAGAAAATAACGGTGCGTGGAAGGAAATCGCTTCAGTTGTTGATTCCTTAGCATACACGGTAAAAAATCTAACGCCGAAGTCGGCATACAGATTCCGTGTCCGAGCGGAGAATGTCCATGGACGAAGTGAGCCAAGTCTGCCAAGTGATAGGGTTGAAATTACCGGTCCAGAAGTTTCAAACGAAGGTATAATGCTCAAAAAACTGCTTCAAGACCATTATGTAACTTTTTTGTTTTGTAGACTTCCAAAAGCCTATCTCTATCAAAGAAGGAGGAGACTTCAAACAGCGCTTCGAAATTCTTGAAGAACTTGGCAAAGGTCGATTCGGAGTTGTCTATAAGGTCCAAGAAAAAGATTCATCCCAAATGTTGGCAGCTAAGGTCATTAAATGCATCAAATCCGTCGATCGTCAAAAGGTCAAAGAAGAAATATCAATCATGAAATGCTTGCAGCACCCCAAGCTTCTACAGCTGGCTGCTTCATTCGAAAGTCCTAGAGAGATCGTCATGGTTATGGAATAGTAAGTTGAATTTCGGATTCTCTTATGAACAAAGTCTAAAGTTGACATTTCTTGCAGTATTACTGGCGGAGAACTCTTCGAACGAGTGGTTGCCGATGATTTCACCCTAACTGAGCGAGATTGTATTCTCTTCTTGCGCCAAGTTTGTGAAGGCGTCGACTACATGCACAGTCAGTCAATTGTCCATTTGGATCTCAAGCCCGAAAACATCATGTGCCATACTAGGACTAGTCATCAAATTAAGATTATTGACTTTGGACTGGCACAACGACTGAATTCCGATTCGCCGGTTCGAGTGTTATTCGGTACACCAGAATTTATTCCGCCCGAGATTATCAGCTACGAACCGATCAGTTTCCAATCGGACATGTGGAGTGTCGGAGTGGTTTGCTACGTGCTGTAAGCACTCAAAAATGTTACCATTTTCATTTCTGATTGACAAAATTTGTTTGTTTTAGACTCTCTGGTCTCTCACCCTTCATGGGCGACACCGATTCGGATACGTTTTCGAACATCACCCGAGCTGACTATGATTTCGAAGATGATGCCTTCGACTCCGTTTCACAGGAAGCAAAAGACTTTATTTCCAATTTATTAGTTCATCGAAAGGAAGACAGACTGACAGCTAAGGAATGTTTAGAATCAAAATGGCTGACACAGCATCACGACGAAAATCTAAACAACAACAAAATCTGCACAGACAAACTCAAGAAATTCATAATTCGAAGAAAGTGGCAAGTAAGTTCGAAAAATGTTTGATTTTGTTTTGACATAGTTTCTTGCATGATCGTGTGTGTGTTTATTATTTGCTTGTTGTTATTTTGCTTGCTTTAAGAAAACCGGAAATGCAATTCGTGCTTTAGGTCGAATGGCGAATTTATCGGCATCACGAAGAAATTCAGCTGTTTCAACAGCTGGCTCAGTGCCCAGCAGTCCAAGACCATCGATTTCGGGTACTTCGATATTTAGTCCGAATATTGCGGCGGCACATATGAGTTCATTGAATGAAGAAGAGGATGATTTCAATCCAGAGTTGCCAAGTGTTGAACTTAAACTCAGAAATGCGACAAATTCGCTTAAAGTAAGAGATAAGACACAATGCAGCGAGCGCAGTGATTCAGGCTTCAGCGAATGCTCGAATTGTAGTGGTGGAGTTAACAATGCTTGTCACTGTCCGAATGCAGGAACCGACAGATCAAATACCATTCCAAAAGACTCCGAAGATGACCACAGTCCACTATCGGTGGCAGTTCCACATGACATTCTTAAGACAAAGCTAGAAGAGATAGCCAAGACCCAACTTGTAGAACACGATGGATCAGAGACTTCACCAATAACACCACCGACAGTGACAATTGAAACGTCAAAAACCTTATGGGATCGAAAGCCAGCTGACAAAGAAAACGAACCTGAGGATTTGGTATATTTGGAATCAAGGTCTCCCGATCTTCAATTCAGCTTAGACCACAAAAGTCTTAATGTCCCAGTTGAAACAGCTCCAATTATGCGATCAGACTTTACTAATACAATACAAATGCGAAAAAAATCACTGGAAAACAATCTTCTCAAAGAGAAAGCGAAACCTCCAAAAGTTATCATCGAAACTTCTGGTAAGGTGTCGATGCTTAAGAATAAATTTAGTCAAGGTCAGAATGCAAATCCTGCCAAAAGCGTGAGTAGAAATTTTGAGTGCAAAACTAATTCCAAGCCTAGCAATGATGTCTGTAGGCCCAAAAACGTGTTTGACAGATTGACGTCCAGTAACAAATGTATGTGTGACATCGAAAGTACCAAAATGTTGTCCATTTTATTTCAAACAATTTTGTTTTCTTTTTCTTTAGCAAATGGGCCATCGAAAACCTGTGCCTCAGTATCCTTGCCAGGCTCTCCACTTCCAATACGTTCAGCGACGACAATGCGGTTAAGTGGGCGTGTCCGGGAAGCTACCGAACGCCTATCGCAACCTAAGACTCCACAAGCTACAAGAAAATTCATCACCAATAACACAATCACCACCACCACCACAAACAATAATAACGAAATAAATCTCAAGAAGACTCCGTCGGACCATCACCATGCAAAGAATCTCAAGGCCTTCAGAGGTCTTTCGTAGGAATTTTTCAAATAAACAAAATATATAAAATTAATGTTGAATTTGTCTTGTTAATTCTTAAGACGAATTTTAAAACTTAATAAAAAAAAATAATAAGCGAGACCCCCTTATGTAGTTTTGTGTAATATTTATAGTTTTTCTTTTTCTTATACTTAGTCTACTTTTATCGCTTTATATTAAATTTTGTTTGATTGTTTTTTTTTTTTTTGTAATAATATTATTTATAAACAAATATTCAAATATTTAAAAAATATGATTATTTTCTTTTCTCTCGAAAGTATTTAAATATAAAATTTAATTAAAATTTAAAATGAGTATTTTTATTAAGTGTATAAAGACATTCTGTAGTTGTGCGTATGCTACCTTGGACCTTGGGATATATCTACTGGTTGGTATAGTTGCCACCTTCGATAAATTGAACATTTTCCCTAAGTTCATTAAGCTACTTTTTTTTGCTTTTTACAACAAAAGGTTATTTTGACAGTGACAGCTGTAATTATAATTCCTTTTATGGCACATTTAATTTAGTTAAAAATCATCAACATAACGCTATTTGAGCAACTATTCGTTAAGTTTCGTTAAAGTTTTGCAAGAGCAGATCTATTCTTTCATTTGAGCATATCTTACACGTCAAAAGAAAACCAAATATTGAAAGTAATAAATCAAAAACAGAGAACCCGATGTTCTTAATTAGATATTCATCCATTTTTCCAACGAAAGCTTGTATAATATTTAAGCGAAGAAAATCCAAAATTAATAATTAAATTAGCAACTGCTTGGGCCAATATTATTTTGACTTATAGAGATGAGCGCAGAATTACACCTTACAGCTTTGAAGTGTATTTTTGTAAGCATAAAGCCCAACTATGATGCTTAAGTTAAGTTAAGCTATTTACAAAAAACTGAACGAAATTCCCTTGAGTAAGCCTGCTCTTTTCTCTCTTCTTTACTCTGTCAAATTCACTCAGGCAATGAGCCAATGAAACTGCACTAGTAAAATTTGAACGAAAAGTTAACGAACGTAGCTTAATTACATTAGCCGTGTTTTATTGGGAACTTAGCTTAGCTCAGGAATACGAATACATGTCAAACAACAACAAACTGAGTAGGTAAAAATAAGTTAGGAATTTTAGTTAGGAATTTCCTCAGGAAAAGGTTTCGGCAATTCGACACTTGAGTTTTTCGTTGAGTTTCTTGTTTGGTGTATGGCTGGGTTTTGGCATTTGATATAGTCAAATGTTAAAACCTTTTGGAAGAAAACAGTTTTTCACCATAGAAACTCATGTAAAAAAATGACTTTCAGATATGTCTCAAGATGGTTTGAAAGGTTTCGATATTTGATATTCTGGTGAACGAAACTCAGTTTAAAACTGACTATAGCGTTTTATTGGAATTCTTATTCCTGAGCTAACCTAAGTTCTCAATAAAACACAGCTATTAGCTGTGCTTTATTGGGAACTTAGGTTAGTTATTCAGTAACTGTAATTCCAACAATATGCTTGCTCATTATTAAACTGAGTTTCGTTCATTGGAATCAAATATCAAAACCTTTCAGAGAAAAAAGAAGCACCATCCTTAGATCTAGAAGACAACAGTTTTTCACTATAGAAACTTATTTAAAAAAAAATTGTTTTCAGATAGGTCTCAAAATGGGACCACTCCGAAAGGTTTCGACATTTGATAATACTAGCCAAGATGTATACAAAAAACACAACGAAAAACTCAAGTGCCGAATTGCCGAAACTTTATCCGTAGTCAGTTACTGAGTTTAATTACTAATTCATTTTTACTCAGTATTCGTTTGTTGTTGTCTTCCGTGTAAAATTTTACTAAGCTAAGTATAGAATTCCCAAAAAACCACGGCTATTAGAGTTCTCTCATGGGATTCATGTATATTCGCTGGTTCACTTAAGCGTGCTGAAGTGAGCAAAATTACATTATAGTTGTAACTGAGCGAGAACAAGAAATTTATATACTGTGCTCTATATGTCGGATTACTCTGATTCGTTGATTTTCGATCAGTTTTGCTAACGGACGTAAACTACAGTCCCTATTTACGGACGAAAATTTGACAACTGACTGGATTTATCTATTTTTCTAAAGAGAAAGATGATTTGTTGTCAATTCTAAGTAATTAATTTTCCTTACAGGTTTTACCATAATGAGCGGAAGCTATTGTCAAGAAGCGAACGAAACGTTCCCTTATGAACTGTCAAGTGAACACGTTACCCATAATGGACGTGTGTGTACGAGAGTATCGTTCAAAATAAAAAAAGTCTGAATTTTGGTGGCCATATAACGAATAAACAATAACAAGAAAGTAATTTCTTAAAATCGACAAAACTGAACGAAAATTGACGAAACAGCGCAATGAATTTCTTGTTCTCGCTCAATTACGGACGGCAACGCTCCGTTCATTATAATTTTGCCTTAAGGCCCAACGTATTTGCTTAGGTGAACCTAAGCTAGTGTCAAAAGACCAGACGAAAGATTCCTTAAGTTATCAAAAGAAGTAGGCCTGGCCTTCTCTTCTTCAAATTGTCAAATTCACTTAAGCCATAAGCGAATGAAACCGCACTAGTAAAATTTGAACGAAAATTTAACGATCGTTGCTTAAGTACATTATGGTTTGCTTATAGGGTTCGTGTATATTCGCTGGTTCACGTAAGTGTACTTGCATGAGTAAAATTGTATTATAGTTCAGCCTTTAAGTATGTAATGAAATTATAGTTGGGCTTCAAAGTGCTGAATAGTATGTTTCCGTCGCCCGACGATGAAAATGGCAGTTAGCTATGGCTATATGCAAATGTCTTCCATACAAATTTAAGCTAGCATTTTCGTCTTTGGGTGATAGGCGACGCATTCTGTTTAGCGCTTTATAACTGAAAAACAAACTTAGCTTCGTCTTCGTCTTCGTCTACGTAATGATACGCATGCTCTGAGTTTGCTTTGAATGACATTTTTCCCTCCATCATCTTCCTCCTTCCCAGGGCAAATCAATTTTGTTTGTTCACTTTGTTTTTACAGATGTTGAAATGTCAGACAAAGTGAAGAACAGAAGTCACATTCCATAACATTACGTACTAAACGTGAAATCGAAGCTTCATTCTGATAACATGCATTGAATTCCTACGGCTGAACTCGTAAACGTCAGGCGAAGCCAACGAAATCGTGTTTGTGCTTCAAGCATCAATGTTGAATAGAAGGAGTGTCAAATATTGACAACTTAATTCCGTTTTTAAGGAATTCATTTATAAACCGTTCGGAATCGGCATAAAATTGTACTTATGTCCCCTGAGTTTTTAAATCAATGAGTGAAAGCCACTTATGCTTAGGCTATCAAAATGCTGTCATTTAATACCTTGTTGTTGCTACACGGGTGGTATTTTGTCAACCACGTCTCCAAAGAATCGTCTTTTCCAATTCTTCAAATAAAGCTTGCTTAGATTGCTCTATTGACGATTTTCGATGGCCCTCAGAAGATTTGCCTACAATGAAGCTTTCGCAGGAAACCTTCAAGATTTTGCCAACGAAGTTCCTCAGCAAAACATAACAAAACAATTCATTTAATTTACAATTCCTAATTGCTTCGATATGTTGAAAATTATAAAAATAAAAAATTAAATAAACTTCTAACTGCGGAATGCTTAAACAAAAACTAACAAGATTGGCAGATGCTCACTGTATCTGTCAGCATTGTTTACTAACAATAAAATGTAAACTCTGTCTATAGGCTAAAACGCACATGTTATCGTAGTCAGCTCACGTTTTGTTTACCAACATAAAAAAAATTGTAGTGTTGTTGTTTGGCGCCCACATTTTCCTCCATAGCGCGATTTGTTCATTTTCTGCTTCACTGAATTTATTCTATTTTAAGTTAATTGCTTAGCAAGAACTTAAGCCTTTGTCTATAAGATAAGATTGCTTGACAAAATTTTGTCAAATAAAAACAAACGACATACATATTCACATATTAAAGCTTTCTTGTGTGTCTTTAATTGAACCTCTCCTGCTACAAAATTTATTTGTCGAGTTAAAGGTCACCTATATAAATTAAGTGCAAACCGTAATCCTAAATCTTAATCTAAGGCAATTGACTTTAGGGGCAAAATTAACAAATGAGTTTCTCTGTTTTACTCTCCAAGTTGTGTCATATTTCGCCTGTGTTTGAGTCTGATCCAAAGACCACCTGATGCTCGTAGAGTTATTCGGAATCTAGCTTCGATTTGCGTTTTGCCCGGCACCGGAAGTAGTTCGTAGCTTCGCAAGAGTCGCGATATTACAGTCTTCATTTCCATCAGTGCGAAACGATTGCCAATGCAATATCGCGGACCTGCGCTGAAAGGAATATACGCATAGGGATGACGTTTCTCTGAGTTTTCCGGTGTAAAACGTTCCGGATCGAATTTCTCTGGATCTGGGTAGATGTGTTTAATTCTGTGCGTTGCATAGGGACATATGAAGACATTGCTACCTGTTGGTAGAGTGTGCTTGCTGAGTTGGACTTCTTCGCCGATTTTTCGAGCGATCAAAGGTACACTAGGATACAAGCGTAGGGATTCTTGATGCACATCTCAAGATATCGCATTTCTCTCAAATCGGTCATAGAAGGTGGTCTGTTGTCGTCGCCGAAAATTGCATCAATTTCTTCAGTGCATTTTTGTTGTTCATCGGGGTTTTGAGCCAGAAGAAATAGAGTGAAGGCTGTTGCCGCCCCAACAGAGTCCTGCCCAGCTAACATGAAAGTGCAAGCTTCATTGACGATATCTTCCTCGGTAAAGTCGGGGTTGTTGTCTGAGATTTCGATTAAAAAGTCCAGAAGGCATTTCCGGTCACTTAACTGTCCATTTTTGATAACTTCTCTGCGAGTTGTGATCATTTTGCGTGTGAAATCATTCAGACGTTTCTTTTGGTCCATTTCTTCGGAGGCGAGCTTGTCATGTGGTAGATACTGTCCAATAGCAACCAAGGTTGGATGAAGCGTTGTGGCACACAAATTTTTCCCCTGAGAACAGAATACAAAACTTGTTAAATATTCGTTAAATCATTTTTAAAAATATCAATAGTTCAATTAGAAATATGAAGGAATGATATAAAGAACGTTCTGCCAACTGACGTTGAAGTGATCCTGCCTGACATAAAATCATCGTTTCAAACCCTTCAAGTGAATACCGGGCGGTAGGGACAACTTCAGTTGCATAGCCGGGTGTTACTTTACTCTTGATAGTTTAACATCAGGAAATGCAATCTGACCATGGATTCGAGGTTCCTAATTTCAGTTGTGGTGAGTCTTAAAACTGTGCCCAAGAATGAATGGCTGGGGGACAAGTCAGCCGTTGACGAGCTCGTTCGGATACCTTAGAACTTAGCAGGGTCCGTCATATTTCTTATGCCTTACTCCGGTATCTGGCTCTGTCGGGGCTGATTTTCTATTCAGACTTACTCGTGAGTCCAAAAGTGAACAAAGCTACAAACAATGAAATTTAAATGACAACTGACCAAGACATTTCACTGCAGTCAAATTTCCTGTCTTCTCGTCGGAAGACGAGTTATACCTACTTATACATCAGGAGTACCAGTTGTCGTTAGCGGTTGTTGTTATGTTGATGATATCATAACGGCAGCTCAGATAGACAAACAAAATACTAGATTGGACGAAGAGCAGCGATTGAAGACCGAAGCGTAAGCACAAGTCCAACAAAACGGTGAGAAAAAATCGCTAAATAAGTTTCCTGTTCATTCTTGGTAACATTACTTAATATTGACTGGAAGGCACTATAACTGACCGCAGGATATCTAAACAAAAATTCACCAAAATCGTAGAAAACTACGAAAAATGTCTGGAAAACACAACCGCGTGCGAAGTTGAGCAAACAGAATAGCGCAACAGGTCTTAAGATGAGACTGCTCACTCTTCAAGCTCAAACGGGGACTCCCAGAGAAGAAAGGTGAAAAAGCTTATACCGACGAAATCTTTCACTGGAGGCAAGGCGGTGCAAACCTTGAGTGAGATCGTCAGAGATGATTTCCAAGTGGCAATATCAGCCCAATTGTCTGCAAACAGGAAGTCCGTTGCCGCCAATTGGCCAGCTAAATAGCAGAATCTGGTGATAGAGCACATTCTTGAGGGGCACCGGAGCTCCTCTCTATCCTTCAACTCCGCCGAAAGAGAAGTTTTCGAAGAAGTCCCTAGAAGACCGAAAGCGCATTCGTTTTTTTGCCCAAGCTGGACCAAGTTGAATGGAGAGTCTTCTGAAAGTCCTCAAAGTCGAAATCCCGAGCTCACTATGGTGGAATGGTCGGTCGGTTTTAATCCAAATCACCGAAAACAGTAAAACGGTACTCGAAAAAACCGCTTTAATTTTAGCATCAATGAAGTCAGACTGAACGACTCTGAAAAGGTTACTGACAAACGTCTCAGTCCCGTGACAAGTCAGTTCCCTTACATCGTCGCAATGCTCAATGTAGTGCAAATAAATCAGATACATTAGAGGAATGCTTCAGATAAACTTCTTATCCTTCTGCCACAGAAAGACATTGGCATTAGGATAAGGCCAAGGTCAAGCGACTCAGAAGGCTTGGTCATATAGAGAGGATGGAAAACCAATGCTCCGGGCGGAAAGCCTTCGACACTATTCCCGAAGAACGAAGAAGTAAAGCAAGACTGCGACTCAGGTGGCGCACTGAAGTGGAAGAGGACATCAATCAACTTGAGAGTGCAAGACTCTAGACTCTGACTTGGCTGATATAGACTGTTGGTTGAGGCCAAGTCCACAAGTTCTGTAGCACCACCTTAAGTAAGCAAATAAATATACCTACGTGATCCGGAATGAAAGTGCATTTGGCCATCACACAGTGGAATTAGTGCTTGACTGCTAAGCCAAACGTCGAGGCTTTGAGCCACGAAGATGTTTTGTTTCGACCCATTACCTTCCAAATACTATGTATATTGCGCAATTAAAAATTCACATAAAATATCAATCATCATGTAAATACATTCCAATTGACATACAACAAAAAATAAATTATTGTTCTACCAAAAATTAACTTAATCGCAGCAGGTTTTGTTAACCCCTATAGAATCATTTTGCTTGGATACAAATGAAACAAGTTTTCCAAAAATACATTTTTAATGCGCTGCAACGACCTTTCCAATTCAAATGTGTGTTTCATTTATCATTTCTAAACCCAAACCTTAAATGTTTAGTTTTCTGTACACCTACACACTCCATCTAAGGAATTGGAAAATTTACAAAAAAGGGAAATGATTACCAACCACACGACACACGACTCTCCAAAAGTGAAAACATAAAATATTCTAAGCAAGCCCTATTTGGCAATATGTGTAGATATGTTCTTGTAGAAATTCTCACGAATTAATGACATTCTAATAAATTCTTTTGGACTTATTTGGAAAATTAACAAACGGACGTTTGTCTAAAATCAGCAAATATGGTTATTTCTTAGAGGAATGTCAAAAAATATAAAATATGCACTCACTGTCTAAATGGAGATTCTTCCATGTTTACACTGTCCTTGTCTTTCTTAACCGGAACCCCCAGAACAGCCTCTGCAAATATATAAATCATATAAGAAAACTGACAGCTCATAAACAATAATTAAAAACATACCATTTAAAATATCAACAACGCAATTATTGACAAACTTGGCAATATTGATTTCCTTCTCCAAAGGATCCAAATTGTCAAACAACGCCTGCGATGCATCCGCAAATGTTCCAATAAATTTCTCCAAAATATTCAAATGAAATGTCGGTTGAATAAGTTTCCGATGGGTGCTCCATTTCTCTCCACTGCTTGTTATTAGGCCATTGCCCAAGAAATTATGCATCAAACGATAGAAAAATACCTTGTTGGTGTGTTTCTTGGATGATAGTATTATCTGAAGATCATCGGGCTGGAGTACGACAAAAAATGGAAATAGTAAAATCCATATGCGTACGAGGGATCCATACAAATCGTAGGCTTTTGATGCACGATTTGAGAGTACTAAAACAGAAAAGAAATGACATAAGACATAAATGTCACGAATATGGGTCGATGTCACTTACAATCTCTCTCCTTGATCAGAAGGCAGTTACCCAAAAATGGGACAACTGGCGGGCCAGATAGTTTGAGCGATAGCAGCACCGATTTTAAATAGCCCCAAAACGTGTAAACTGATATTCCGAGGACAAGCAGGCTAGCAAAACTCCAAAGCTCCGAGTTTGATGCTCTGTCAATCTGGAATTTGAAATGACGTAAGGATTGATGAATCAAGGTCAATGTCAAAGTCATCTTAATAACAAGCTATTAATTAGCACTTTTTGAGCAAAAATGTAAGGAAAACAGGAATTATGTTCAGTTCCCACGCAGCGGTGTAGAAAGAATTTTTGACACATGTCAAATGTCAAATTTGAAAGATGTTAAAAGTGATCCCCATAAATCATAAAATAAGATTAAGGGCAACACGTAAATACAATATTTCCTCATGAAAACAATAGCGTTGGCCTCAAAGAGGAAGGATCAAAACAATTTTGACAGCTGTCACAATTTCTCCACTCAATCAATCTTATTTGATTACGTTTACCATGAGGAGATGAGTTCAAATGACATTGAATTTGACAATAGATCGTCTTTCAAGTGACAAAATACGACTTTTGTTTGGTCTTAACCACACTTCAAGGTTATAACAATACTCCATTGTGTACTTGCTCTTCGACTCTTTTCTTGTTTTGGTAAATCGCAGCAGATTAAAAACTCAAACTTATTTACTTACAAGCTGTTAATTGACGATTTTTATTTTTAGTACACAAATTTGAAAGAAAAAAATACGCCTTCAAGGAATTAGGTTCTAATTGCTGTCGATGTTAATTTACTAATCAATTTGGTTCCTTCTTGTTTTTCTGTCTAAAAAACTAGGGTCTCTAGAAAAGTTCCCATCGTTTAGTTCAAGCTTTCGGCTTTAAACGGTTCAACCTCGATTTGTCTTTGATCACGTACCATGCTCATCCATATTTGGGGAGTACCTAAAACTTCAATGTGAGTAAGATCTATTAACACCTAAGTGTCAAAAAAAGACTAACTTTCGGATGTTATAAAAGTGCCGCATGCTTTTGTTTGTTTTTGTTTTGATATTTCACCTCTGAAATTATTGAAAACTAAAAAAAAAAACAAAAATGTACACAATAATTTCGAGTGCAACGAAATCATAATGGAACGTGCTTGTTGTCGCTAAATAGATTGACGAATTTCTCAATAGGTCTTTTGGTTTTTGGTGATCGAGGCGGTCTCATAATAAAACGTAGACACGATAAAAAATTGCTTTTGCTGTTCGCGTGAATGTGATCGTAAATCATAAAAAGAAATATTTCGGAAGTCGCAATAGGAATTTCGAATGGAATGGTGATTGGGTGGTAGATTGAGGTGAGTAATGTAATAATTCGTGGTAATTTGAAGACTTTGGTCATGGGAAGTTTTCGTCACTTGGCAAATCCAGTGAGTTCATATCACAGCTTCATGGGAAGATGTTAATTGATTTCTGCTTTCATGTTCTAAGGGAACCTCTATCCTAGAATTGAAAGGGCATCCTACTCCTTTTTGCACATTTTCGTTCAACTAATTGGATTCATCGTGGCGATGACATTGATATAATTGAAAGCAGTTGAAAAAGCGTTCAACCAAGTTATTGCTGTCAACAAAGAAGGACTGTAAAAAACTATCATTGCGAGATATTATGAAATTGCAACCCTTAAACCACAGCTTCTTCATTTAATTATACATTCGCCTGCTTATAGTATTGTCACATATTTGCTGTTTATATATTTACAAAACTGCTTAAACTATTAGCGAAGTTGTAAAAATTCATTTAGTTACTTAACACAAGTACAAACAATTTCGTTTAAGATTCTGGTCATAATTCCAATTGACTGTCTGTCTGTAACGATTCTAGGCCCCCCTCTGATACGTACAACAATGCAATCGCAGACATTGATTTTTGAACAAAGTACATTAATAATGAATCAGAATTCTAGTAGGCAAAGGTGTGATCAGAAGATTGAAAATGACCAAACGTTGCATTCCGCACGGGCGGAAATCTTTAATTTGTGGAGGAAAAAAAATACAACAAACGATAATATTTATTTGGCAATCGAAAAATGATTTAGGCAAATATTAGCTTTCACTTAAGGGTAATTATACACTTTTTTTTTATTACTTATGAATTATGATACTTTATTAGAGTGATCGTTGGGATTCAATGACTTGAGAGATTTCTTGTGTTCTGAGAAAAATAAAGTAACTTTTTATTTACGTCGTTGTGGTGTTCTTAGATGAAGGGCTCTTCAAGGAAGTATATAGACAGTTTCGGTGCGTTTTTGTAGAGACAAGGTTTAAGGTTAACGACTGGAATGTTTGTTTAACTATTGAGATTAAAAGACTTTAGACCAAACAGTTTACTTAAGATGCAGGAAGTAATTGCTTTTGAAAAATTTTAATTTTCTATTAAAAAAAAACGCCCTTTAAAGATTTGTTTATGAGAAATCTCTTAACTGTGATGAACATAAAAACGCTGATGGTTGTCATTGTACGCGCATAATTTTATGCCCACACAAACCTTTCCGAATTCTAATAGGAAATTAAAAAAATCATACTTTTGGTTTTAACAAAGTACATTTGCGGCCTTAAATATCCTTTAGACTTCGTACTGCCTCAATCGTTAATCTATAACCCTCTATCACACTACCCACTACCCTTTAAACACTACTCAGTACGTCTACCCATATCCGTAACCTCGTTACGACGCTACTCTGTTACCCGCTACCATTTATTTCTACACGCTTACCGTTACACCATTAGCCAGAAACCCACTACTTATTACCCGCAACCAATTTATATTTTGCATTTCAAATTTTCCATTTTTCCATTTTTTTTTTTTTTTTTTACTTTTTCTTTCTTACCAGTTTCCCATCACAAATTTTCCAGTTTCCCTTTGAAAACCAATGAGTTTTCCGAGTTTTATATCAAGAACTTTCTATTTTTCCATTCGAAAACCCATTTTGAACTGAAAAATTCCTAGCAAAAAAAAATTTAATTTCCGACCTTTGTTTGGTTTTTCCAGTTTTCCCACTCTTCCATGAGGTTTTTTCCAATTTTTTTTTTCACAGAAATAAATAACCGATTTTTTATATAAAAAGTTCTCCCACAACCGGACGCTCTCATAACCGGACACGGACACAAATTTTCAAAACAATGAATAGGGCTTTTGCAGACGGTAATGTATCGTTTCAAGATTATGTCATAATAGTCTTATCATGGGTAATAGTCTTATTTGCGAAGACGATAACCTTTAAAGTTTATGCGTTGACGGTCTGGATGAAGCAGAAATCCATGAAATTGATTCCCAAGAAGAAGAAGATTCCGAGATGTTTGATAACAACCCGTTAAAATCTTATGAAGAGGCCCATAGCGAAATAAGGAGATTAAAAAACTTTTCGTTAGAGAAAAATTATTTGAAAGCATTTGATTTATTGGCCGATTGGCTGAAAATATGCCATTTAGTAACCAATATGTGCGCCAAACTAAGATTTCTAATTGTTTAAGCAAAATCATCAATTGTACTTACGTGTGTATGCACATGTGAATCTTTGTTTAAGTCTCTTAATATGAACAAAATACATTAAAAATTAATCCCAATAACACTTCTATTGTATGCATCTTAAGGAATGTAGATTTGTTTGTTCCCTTAACCGGACATCTTCCATAACCGGACAAATTTCTCGGCACCGTCAGTGTCCGGTTATTACTATAGCTAAATATATCAATATACCTACGAATATTCAATTTTCGTCAAATATTTTAATTTTCGTCAAAAAAAAAAAAAATTTGAGCCTGATCAATACATTATGACAAATATGGAATTTCATTTAAAGTTTTGACAATTTTTTTTCATATAGCCCTACAGACACGTTCGAACTGTTCCCTTATATATATGGTTAAATTCGCTGATTGTTGAGCTGTTGTTCAAAACTTAAAAGGATAATAATTACATAGTGTTGTGTATCTTTCCGAATAGTTTTTTGGGCGCTTCAGAAAACACGACGCAGTTGGCTCATAAAATGCATTGGCTTAAAGTTTAAGTATTTCATTAGGATGGCATTTCGAAACATGAGGTAATCTTAAAGTGTTGCAGAGTAGCTGTTTGGAAAAGATAACCGTTGGGTGTGCTGAAACACACATATTAAACTAAAATGTTAAGATGCTGAGGTGGCTCATTTTTTGCCTTGTGGTACGAATAGTTTCAAGTCAATTAACACTGTGGTTTAATAGTATATAAGCAAAAACTTGGCATATGTGGCTTTAATCTGCATAAACTATGCAAATGATTTATTGATTTAAGAAAAGACATAGGTTAGGTTAAAGTGGCTGTCATGGATGTTAAAAGACACACTTAGGCTAATCAAAGGCCCATTGTGATACCACATGAATCTAAAAAGGCTTTTCTTCGAAAGCTCATTGAAACCAATTAGAGTGGCAATACCTTTTGCCACATCGCAGTATGGCATCCTAACAGTGGGAGCAGGAAAAGACATAATAATCATATGTTTTTTTCACGTATATTAACTTTCCAATGCAGCACAACGACCCACGGTGCAAAACCTCAGATTAGGGACGAATCGACTTTGGTAATTATGACATAATCACAAAAAAAATTGTTTTGAAGGTGCTAGAAAAATTCAACAAAATAAAGCCGATTCGTCTTCTGATGATCACAACATTCACAACCATTGAAAGCAGTAACCAATGTCGTCCAAGAATCCAGAACAAAGCGACCCTGTCATGTACAAAGTACAATTGAATGACAAAAAAATGTCAAGTATAAATTTTTTGTTTGTACAAATGAATAACAAAAATGTCAATCATAATTTTTTTTTTCGATAAAAAAAAAAATATTTGACGAAAATATTTGAAATAATTTTCATAAAAATTTGAGTATTCGTATATTGATATATTTTACTGAAGTGAGTAAAGCATTATTTCTTAACATTTGAACCATTTGTGATTTGAACAACATAGGTTTTTTTTTGTATAAACCTTCTTAAGTTATTTCTCTTTAATTTAAACCATAGATTTAGAAAATCGGTCAACCGCTTGTCAATTTGAAAAGATAACATAAATTTAACGAATTAGTCTTTTATATATATAGAAGATTAGAAAGCATTGTAGAATATTTTATTACATAATTTTCTCCCATAGAACTCACAAAAATGGTAAAATTTATCTATGCTCCTATGAGCCATAAATTTCGATGTTTAAATTAATCGAGTTTGGGCATCAGCTCTTTTGTTTATATAATTTGGTTAACTTTGTTCCGGCTAACCATGAACTTGAGTCAATATGGTCCCGAAATGGTTATAAGAAATTATTTCAATGACAATTTGTTGTCAAGGAGAAAAAAATGATGGATTTGACAATAAAAATGTAAGAACTATTGAATATTGTGTTTTTTATTGCAAGCGTTTCATGCACTTTCGAAATTCTGACAATGTTTTTGCTTGGTGGCTACAAATCTTCGTAGTGTCCGTGGCTTAGTGGTAAGGTGCGTTGGCTGCTAAGCAAAACGTCGTGGTTTCGAGTCCAACTCGTGTCCATGATTTTTATTTCATCTTTCACGGGCACTGCCTCTTTCGAGAACTGACAAAACTTCCAAGAGTATCGATCTGTAATGAAAAGTGCTTCTCAACTTTGAGAGTAAGCCACTTAGGCATTGGCTCTTCAAGAGCTGTCGCGCCACTCTATTTATTTTTTTATTTAGTCTACAAATCTTCAGTTTTTACCACAATGCAGGGGTTTTGTTAGGTAAGTTTATCAAGATTCCTCCGATGTATTTAGGATCCATTGCGATACTATCCACGAGAGTGGGAACTACTTCGGTTTTCTAACAAAACAGATAAGATAACTGATAAGGGATACTGTTTACTCTTCCGTTTTCTGCACAAGTTTACTTTAACATGCTACAGTCGACAGGACACACTGAGGTTTGTTAAGAATAGCCCAGTAATCGAATTCCCGATCCGATTGAGGTGAAGATAAACATTACCAACTAAGCTGATGATAACGATGATGTTTCAAGTTTATCGGCTTTCCCTGAATTGCCTACGACCCAAAGTAACCTTGAGTGAGTATCATGTAAAGCCAGTACTTATGACCTTTTTAATTTTTTTATATTCAAGGTCAAGCACCCACCACAAACGGCTCGTACAGAACTTCACAATAGACGCATATAACTTCGAGGTAGTAGAGGAGTTTGTCTACCTAGGCTCCGCTATACGGGCAATAACACCAGCGCCGAGATCAGACGAAGGATAACTCTTGCTTATCACTGTTTCTTTGGGCTAAGAAAGCAATTGAGTGGAAAAGCCCTCTCTCGATCAACTAAGGTAAAATTGTACAACACACTCATCATCCCAGTCTTGCTGTATGTTGCAGAAGCATGGACCTTCACAAAATCGGATGAAAGTGCCTTAGGCTGTTTCGAGAGAAAAGTTCTTCAGGTCATCTTTGCCCCGTGTGCATTGAAGGGGAATGGCGAAGAAGATATAACAGCGAACTTTACGGGTTGTATAACGACCTAGCCAGAAGGGTCAAGGTCCAGAAACTCAGATGACTTGGTCATTTAGAGCGGATGGACACCCGGAAAGCCTTCGACACTATTCCCGAGGGACGTAGGAGGAGAGGAAGACCGCGACTCAGGTGATGGCGTACTCAAGTGGAAGAGGACCTCAATAAACTTGGTGTGCAAAACTGGAGACAACTAGCTAAGGACCGAGCTAGCTGGCGGAGACTGTAGATTGAGGCCCAAGTCCACAACGGACTGTAGCGCCACCTTAAGTAAGTTAGTAATTTATAAGAAGAAAGTTCTTTTATTAATTGAATACGACTTCTTAACCGCCATAACAAATTTCTATTCTTCGAAGTGGATTCCTCTCCACGAATTCACTTGCTAAATTCGGCCACGACGATTTTGGACAGGACAGACAGAAATATAATCAGGACCTTTCGATGTTGTTCCTTCAAAAGTGCGTGGTGCGTGTTGCATCGGAAAGCTTGTCAAATTTTGACATTTTAAATCAGTGATGTGAGTTTCTTCACAATGGTTCACAAAATTAGAGATCATACACAATTTATCTGCAAAATTTGTCTGGATGCATAAGAATACTCCTTAAAGTCACTTTTTTTTGTGCAACGGAAAAAATAGTAAAATAAAGTATTGTCATTTTCATGACTTTCAATTTTTGTGTGCCAAATTTCATGACAAAACTTTCCGTTCGAATGTTCAAAAACGATGTTTTGCAACAGTCCGTTGGACCGCTATGAGATGTTTCTAGTGGCGTTCAAAACACTCAATTCCGTTGACAGTTTTCTGACAAAATTTGAGCTATCCAGTGCCAGCCGTTTTCATATTTACAATTGATAAACAGGGTTTATGCTATTCGAAAATTCTATTTTCTATCAATTTTATTTGGAGTTGAAATTCCGAAGCATAATTTGTTTTCCAAAGATATTCTGTTATTATTTTTGGAATGGCTTACATCAGCTTCACTGAAAGAATTTCGATTTGTTAATATTAGCTTCGAATCTTATAGCACTGCCTTGCAACTTCTAGCAGATATCTAAATAATTGTGCATTCAATTAACACCAATTCACTAAACAGGAAAAAATGATTATCCAAGAATTATTTGAAGGTTTCCATAGTCAATCCACATACACTTTTAAACACCCAAGAAAAAAATTCAAAAACACATTAAGGAGGAAAACTTCACTCACCACTTTTTCAATAATCATTTTTTCTTTCAGTTTGTTCAACAGATTAACACAAATTCACTTCAAATCGCAAAGTCAGTATATTTTTGTTTTTATCCAAAATTTGTCAGTTTATCGAAATTCAAATCACGAAGTTGCGACGCTTCAAAAATAACGTCTTCAACAAGAACACACACGAATTGAACGAATTTGAAATTCTTATGAAAGTCGTTTGTTGTCCGAAAAAAAAAATGAGAACACTTTTTCGTTGTCGAGTTAAGCTTTAAATGGCAGCATCACTCTTGAGCATCTTCTATTTATAACCAACCCCAAAGCTTCGAGTCAGCTGTCAATGGAGTCAGAGTCAGACCGATCGACGAGAGTGCGTGATGTTTTACCATCTGTCAACAATACATCATCTCGCGCGAGAGTTTTATTTAACGCTGAATGGCTGAATAACGAGTATGAAGAAAGCGAGACACAGGATTTGTCATTCGACTATTCATTCGAACTTCGTAGTCGCATCGGAATGTCCTCTAAGCTGCAATAGGTATGCAATTAAATGCAAAATGCAAATCCTCTAGTTCAAACAAATCAACAGATAAAGCTAAATTTTTATTTGCACAATTTTGACATCCGTATAATAAAAATATTTTACAATTCACTTGTTATACCGCTAAAGAGTCTTAATTGCTTCTAACAACTAGACAATTATTTGCTTGCATTAAGCGCAAGGGTCGATTCCGATGTCCGAGACTGCGACGCACAAAATCGATTCGAGTAAAGATCTATTGTTTGCGGGTGGAAATTTTGCGCCGCGCGTGTTGTATTCCTTCTGCGACAGTCCGACAAAGACAGTGGTGTCAATTGCACTTTTTCGACTAAAGCTAACCAGCTTATTTACAATATGCTAGAATATGAATTTAAATTTCAAACCAACAAATAAAAATAATTTTACAATAGCGCAATTGTTTGGAACACTGTATGCATTTAAATTTAAGACATGGTTGATGGTTCATGTATGTACGAGTGTGATTACGAGAATGCTTTATGGCGATTTAAGTCACACTGTCTTGAAAGCACAGTCTTGAAAACAACCTAGCTGCTGGTGCTGCGGTAGGTAATTGTGACAATATTGTTAAGAAGAATCAAAATAAATTTGCTATCAAATTTTTGAATACGAGAAACGAGACTAAAAGAGCAGGAAAAGATAAACAAAAACAATATTATCGAGTGTGTGCTATAAAAATTTGGTATTCACGGTCAGTGCGCGGCGTTTGTTTGGTTTGCCGGTGGGTAGGTGGTGGCGGGTTTGATTTTATTTTAATTGAGCACTTTAGAAGCGAATGGGGTGCTTTTTTGAGCGTACATCACTCGGAGCTGATCGTTGGTACAGTTGTGGATGAAAGTTGTTAAGATGTCAATTGTTTTCGTTGCCTACTTTTAGGGGCAATTGTTATTTTTAACATTTAATTTTAAACTATTGAATCGAAATTTGACAAACCGGAGAAAATGCAGACACTTTAATAGTTTTTTTTTTTGTACCATGAAACACGAGTCTATATCGCCTTTCACCTCGTGACTAAGATATGAAAGCATTGCATTCGGTTTGAGTGTTTGAAAGAGTGCAGCGATTACGAACTGATGATGGGGTCGCTCCTTTCAGTACACAGTTGAAACAATGGGCTTAAATAAATATTACAACGGCCACAACCAAAGCGTCAACGGTCATCACAATTTACCGATTCAGTTTTAATGGAAGCTCTTGTAGACACTTTATGTTTGTTCGATATAACCCAGCTGCCAAAAAACTAAACAAAAATTCTCTGGGTTCGATTTCACATCGAACGCATAACGGCTTCGTTTCAACACTTTTCTTTCTTTGTTATATAGTAACAGCTGATTCGAACAACTCTTGATGGCGGTGACCCATGGAATCCGTCAGCGTTGCTATTTTTAACTGACAGCTAAATAGAATACACAATGTTATGGAACGTGTCTCATAAGGAACGCATGTGACAGTAAGTCGGTTAACTTTCTCCTTTTTGTTCCCGTTGACCCGTTGACATCTGAAATTGACGAGGAGTCAATTCAATGTGTTCCCGCTGCAACAAGGAAAAGCAATGGATGATCAAAATTTTGTCCAAATAATCATTTTGACACAATTTTGATTTTTTTTATCTTATATTTTACTTTGTATGTTTCCAAGTTTTGTGATTTATTTTCACACCACGCAGATAAGGGTATACACCGTATGCTTTGGGACTGTTCTCATCCCGTAAATACGCTGCCAGCAACGTATACGTTGACGCTGACGTTGAAATATTCTATGGGTCGCCGAATGTTGTTGCGAAAGCCGTTCTGCCGGTGATCAAGAAGATTTCGGTCTTGGAGATATTTCTTGAGCTGATAGTTTATCAGCGTTTCCATGGCCTAAGAAAGAAGGGACGTTAGTGCAATCGGGCGATAACTAGAGGGAGAAGATGATTCGCCTTTTTTTGGAATTGGTTGGACAAAATGCTGTTTTCCAGCTGCTCGGAACGAGCCCAGAAGAATAGGATAGACGGAGGAGCTTACGCAAGGGTTTTGCCAGCGTGGAAGAACACATCTTCAGAATAATAGCGGGGATACCATGCGGACCAGCGGATCTATGCATGTTGAGATCTTTAATGACTCGCGCCACAGCGCAAGTGCGGAAGAAGATTTGACCCATGGAATCATTGACGTGCTCGAGAATTGAAGGAGTCATGACACTCTCCGGCAGAGAAGAGTTGGCGGCGAACTGCCTAGCAAAAAGATTAGCTTTCGCGAGAGAGCTAGGACCGAGGAAGAACGAGAATTCTTCATTTTTTTCACTTATGACCAAAAATTCGTACTGCCTTTGCTGAATTTGTTGCCTTAATTTTTTGCTTGTTTAAACTTGTTCCGGTTTTCCTCAGTTAGTTTGGCTCGAACACCGGAACTTTACTTCTTTTTCTCTGAAAACCTCTTTACAGCTTGAATCAAACTTTTTTTTTTTGCTTTTAACCCTATTCGGGATAAAAGTTTTCATTCCCAAAGTAATTATATTAGTAATCATATCTGCGCTGGAGTCTACGTCACTATCGAGGAAGCATAGCGAGAGCGACCAGTTAAGGATCCGGAAAAAGTTATTGAGACCGTCCCAGTTGGCTTTCTCCTATTGCCATATGGTTCTTTTCGGAGATCTTTCTCTAACTGGATTAGCTTGATATGAGAAATTTGCAGATATAATACTATGGTCTGACCTGTCTAGAGGAGTTAATACATTGATAGTGTATTTATCAGGGACAGAGGTAAGGAACAAGTCAAGAGTATTTTCCTCTTGGAGATTAATGTCCGATATTCGAGCGGGCTCGGTGACAAGCTGAGTAAGGTGGTTAAACTCAGAAAAGCTCGGCACACATTCCACGAAGAATTGTATACATTGACTTGAAATTCTCGCTTGTGTTTCCCTCAGTCCGAGCACTGAATTAACATTGAACACGGTGGAAATACACCGGGCGAAAAAGAATGACATAGAACATATAGACATAGACTAGACATAGCTCAGTGCGAACACTTTTCGAATAAAATCTTCGGATGAGCTCAAAATTGAGTCTGTCTTTCAGTAGTAAGCTTAAGATAATGACAACTATAAAATATATTGAATTCAACGAAATCGATTTTCTTCATGATTTTCGAAAAATTCATGGGGTAAACCCAAAATTTTGGGCAAAAACAAAAAAATCTTCCAAAACCCATCGAATGATGCATCAAAAGAAAGGTCTGGTCGAATTCAATTCATCAAAATGGGTAGGACGTTTTTTGGAGGCCTGGTAGCCGAGAAAAACATACTTATATACAAACATATTACTTACAGTTTTCCTCTAAAAAATTATACAACCGTACCTACAGCAAAATAAGAAGAATCAAAAATTAACTTTCAGAAAATGTATCAACATTATAATCTCCTTGAAGTGACGGTAATATCACGTAATCTAGAAAAGCTGCCAAAAAGTGCTTGACAGCAAGAAAACACTGTCGAAAGCATTTAAGAAAATTTAACAAACAAAACAAAACTTTGATTTATTAACTTTTGTTGGAAAATGATAGGTAAACGTAAAAAAATACAATTTGAAATAATCAGTCAAAAATACAAGAAAATATTCATTGTCAACGTAAACTTAAATCGAAGTAAATAATAATATTATAACAAGAAAATGATTTCAATGAATATAATGATATTTATAATGATGTTTTAGAAGAAACAAAAATATTGCAGATTTGAAAATCTTTTGTGCCCATTCCAGTTTTTAGAATCAAAATTATTACATTTTAAGATTGAGATTTCATATTCGGCACTGCGACTGCATCGATTGTAGAATAAATAACGCTGTTCAATCCCAGTTTCAAAAATATCCAATAAAGTAATGTTCCCAAAATGACAGTCTTACATACACGATCCAGGACATATAAGCTACAAAGTGATTCAAAAATTGTTCATTAAAAATCATAATTTTGAAGCAACTTTTTCTTACAATTTCATCTGTGTCCTAGACCTGGGAAGAGATGATGTCGGTTCCTTCATAACAAACTGTCTCCCTCCAAGGATGCTATATTTCATGTACTCGAACTCATCCAAATCATCTGTGTTCATTTTGAATCTGAACGAAAGAAAATGAAATCAAAATTAAATTCGCCGAGAAGCAACTTTTAAAATATTTTTACATTTCTCGATCTTTTTCGTTGAGTCCATAAAATGCCCTCATGAAGTTATCCGACTTGAAATCCCAGGCCCGTGTTGTGAAGAATTGCAATAATTCCAAGCCAGTAGAAATTTTCGTCTGGACACGTACCATGCTGTTACAAAAGGTTCAAATATTTTTAAGATCAATTACATTTTTTTAATTTAAGATAAATTATATAGTCCAGAGTTTTTCGTTGCAATTCACAGCAAATCACAACATTCACTCCTGAACTATAAAATCAGAGAAAACAATATGGAGAAAAAAAAATTATACAATCGTCTTTGTCGAAATATAAACAGCAAAAAGTCAATAGCATAAGCCGGCAGCCACATGAAGAATACCAAACAAAACCAGTGGTAGAGCTTGTTTGTTGTCATATTACCATCGGGATACCAAAGGCCAATCTCGAATGGATAATCAAAGACTAACTGTTTGCCAGTGTCCATGATCCACTTCCAGGTTTTTTTCTTGTTGTCCGAGCAAGTAATGTTGAAAACCGGCACACGATCTGGTCTGGAAGAATTTCAAAAGGGCCTGACGTTACAAAACATACAAAATGGTATGTGGAATGGTAAGTGGTAGTTCTCATGATTACAAGAAACAAGAAAGTATAGATAAATAAATGACTGTGGGATTTGTGTTGGACTGTGTTAGTGTAAGTTTTTTTTTCAGTGTGTTTGAGGGACATTGACATTGCTATTATTGCATTAAGCGTAGCTTGTAACATGCAATATTGAAATCTAGCAACTACGCTTAAAACAGGCCAGTTCCATCCGACAAAAATTACTGAGAACTAGATGCCACTTTAACAGAAGAAAGTATTAAGTTGGAACGTCTCCTCAGTCTCAGTGATAAAGTTTGGGTAATTCTGCAAGTTGTTGTTGTTGTTATTCTGTTGTTGTTGTTTTTGTTTTTTGCGGTTTCAAATCGCCGTATCTCTCAATTTTCACAGGTAGCCTATTTCAAATGATATACGAGAGCAAATGTCTATCCGCCCTCTATCAGTCACTAAAAACAAAAACTACATTCCAGGTCTTGGTTGTTGACCTTGGCGCAGGGAATCTGGACCCGAAATCACTGTATTCCGGGTCATTAGTCCTGAAAACCATTTTCGGGACTTCTGACTTTGAGACCAGTTTCCCTCCATTCTAATCCCTCAATAGAAAGAATACCTTCTGATGCGAATATCTCGGCGGCCAGAGCTCGGAATTGAGCTTGGATTTTAGTAGTATGCCCTTGACGATTTTCGAAAAATATCATGGGCTAACTTGGCTAACTAACATTTCAAAACCTATCGAAGAATACATCAAAATAAAGGTCTGGTCGTACGATATTCATCGAAATAGGTTTCAAGTTTCTTGAAGGCCTAGGAGTCGAGATATTGGTTTAAATGTTAACTATTAGCACATTTTTTCCCGCCATATCTCTCAATTTTCTTGCGATAAGAATTCTAGTTGATAGAAATTTTCAAACTCTATTCGCATCCACACATTCCATACTCCCAACCTCAAAAAACATTTTTGTTTTGGTTTGGGTTGTTAATTCCCGAAAATAATGTCAAAATTGACGAATATTCGTTAATTTGTTCGTCGTAGCTTGTTCTTATGCGAATAGTGCTTAAAATCTATTCACTGCTCAGTCCTGAGAGCCTTGTTCTGATTGCTCAGAGATTTGCACGGGCCAAGAAAGGAAAACGCCAAATGAAACCAATTTTCCTTAATTTTAATGAAACTTATCTTAGTAACTTTTATCGGAAGATTAAACAGCTACCTCAAGGGCATCGAGCAAGAACCGATGCCTGCAGAGATCCATAGATAAACAAGGGAACATCATAGTAGAATCGCAGTCAATGCTAGGGATTTCGAAAAAAAAACTTCTGTAGACTGTATAACGGCGACGGGACGCTTTCATCGGACACGATGATAGCCAACAATTCCGTGAACCCGACCTAGAAGAAGTGAAAACCGCATTATCACGGCTGAAATCCAACAAAGCTGCTGGAGCAGATGGACTAGCTGCTGAGTTGTTCAAAGCAGCAGGCGACGAGGTAGATAGGAGCATGCACCAAATCATCTGTAAGATATGGTCAGAGGAATGCATGCCCGATTAATGGAACCTCAGCATTGTTTGCCCGATCCTGAAAAAGGGAGATCCTCTTAACTGCGCCAACTACAGAGGAATCAGTATACTTAACATCGTCTACATAATCCCTTTCGTCAACAATCTGATTGGTCCTTATCAATGTGGCTTCAGGCCAAGAAAGTCAACCATCGACCAAATTTTCAAGATCCTGGAAAAAACCTATGAGCTCCAAATCGATACCCACCACCTTTTCATCGATTTTAAGGCCGCGTATGATAGCATTTACAGAGACGAACTGTATAACGCCATGTCCAGTTTTGGCATCCTTGCCAAGCTCGCTTGTGCAAAATGACGATGGAGAACTCACGCTGCTCAATCAAGGTTGGCAACGAGCTTACTGAACTTTTCGACGTCAAAAAAGGATTCAGACAAGGCGATGCACTGTCATGCGATTTCTTTAACATCGTTCTTGAGAAGATAGTGCAGAACTCCACCGTCAACACCAGAGGCACTATCTTCCAAAAATCTGTTCAACTTCTCGCGTACGCCGATGATATTGATATAATGGGAAGAACACAGCGTGATGTCAATGGCGCCTTTGTGAGAATTGAGACAGAAGCGGCAAAAATGGGTTTAGCGGTAAATGAGGGAAAAACGAAGTATATGCTGTCTTCGAGGAAGGACACCCAACACCGACGGCTCGGACAGAACGTAACAATAGACGCATACAACTTCGAGGTAGTAGAGGAGTTTGTCTACCTAGGCTCCGCTATAAACACGGGCAATAACACCAGCGCCGAGATCAGACGAAGAATTACTCTTGCTAATCGCTGTTTCTTTGGGCTAAGAAAGCGATTGAGTGGAAAAGCTCTCTCTCGAGTAACTGGAGTAAAATTGTACAACACCCTCATTATCCCAGTCTTGACAAAATCGGATGGAAGTGCCTTAGGCTGTTTCGAGAGGAAAGTTCTTCGGGTCATCTTTGGCCCCGTGTGCATTGACGGGGAATGGCGAAGAAGATACAACAGCGAATTTAACGGGTTATACAACGACATGGACCTAGCCTAGAGGAAGACCGCGACTCAGGTGGCGCACTCAAGTGGCTTCTGGAGCCTGGTGATTGAGGCGCAAGTCCACAACGGTCCTTAAGTAAGTAAGTAAGTAAGCTTCGCAACTTAATTCAAGTATCGTTAAACTATTGTTTTGAAAATAAAAGGGAATTATTCTTACTTTTATCACCTTTGCGATGTTCTTAGGGTCACCAAATTATCTTACCTAATAACAAGTACCCACATTTTATAAGACAACATTGTTAACATGGTCCAATTTTAATTTATGTGTTAAGTTCAACTCATTAGCATTAACTATAACAACTCGTCTTATCTAATAGAGACCACTTCGAAAAACTATACAAAGTAATAGAAAAACGAATAAAATAAAAACATGGTTCCATGTTTAAATAAAAAATTGACTTCTGCACTGTTTTATGTTTTCTTCAAACTCACTTTGTCAAAGTCGAACTCTTTAGTCGGACCTTAATTGTGCACATAAATTATCTAAATCATATTTACCTCCTCATTCTTCTAATTCATGACTTAGCTATGAAGAAATTCTCCACTTTTCTGTATACTTATGTTAGCCATTAATCATGATGTTTTGTTTTCTGTTGCGTGTGATGTGTTGCGTTGTGTCAACTGTCATATTATGTGAAGGTTTAGTCGTTTATAAAATTCAACTGGACAGACATGCAACAAATTAAATTCCATTTATAAAGACATGAGGGAAAAAGGAAAAGTGTGTAATTTAAATTGACAAATATTTGTCACAATCTCTTTTTGACACTATACTCATCATTATTCATGAATCATTTATTTTTGTTTTCAACTCACTTCTGTGCCAGTTGCGAATTATGATATGGCAAAACAATTAAACCATTTATGGCCATATCAACCGGTATGATCTCAGACTTCAGTTCACCATTGCATATCATCGAACGTATAACACCTTTGCCGGCTCCAATCATTACACCGGTTGGCCCATTCAGATTGTCTACCCATCCGGGGAGTGGTTCCTTGTGTGCTGGAGTAACTAAAAGATACAATTTTAAACAATAAACACTGATTGATAGTATCTTTCTTTTTCTTTTTCTGTTTTTTTTTTTCCCTAATTTTGTTTACTGGTGAAATCTGGTAAAACACGTTTACTCTTTTTTTGTATCTCTGATGAAGTCTCGAAATTTTGATGGACCACACTAATCGCACATTACACTCAAAATTATATTTTTGTATATTTTTTTTAAGTTTTCTTTTATAAAAAAAATATTAAAACGAATTTAAAGAAGATTGCCAACTCGTAAGCAGGTAAATTTAAAGTGAGTCAAGGTCATCGTTGGGGGAAAATAAAACTTTGGTGCTTGCTTTTAGTTTAGTACGTAAGGTCTGGGTTAGTGGTTAGTTTAACATGTTTCGCGTGCTAATAAATGTTGGTATTTTTTTTAATTTATTCACACTTGTAAAAAAATTGTTAATGCGCTAAGTGAATTTGACAATATTAAGCGAAATCGGTATCTAACGATGTTTGAAATTTTGCTGACTTCCTGACCATTTAACGATTCTTCTTTGCTGAGATATTAAGCAGCTCGGTCACTTTTACATCCGATTTCTTGAAGAATTAGAACAACTTTGTAGATTTCGATGAAATTAAATTATAGAAATATTTCAAAAATCTCATCTTTGGAGATGAAACAACGAAGATAAGCACTTTAAAAGACATTCAAAGAATCATCAAAATCACAAGGTCAAATGTGTATGGATGCAAGACTTTTATTGAGGACGATCTTCAAGTCTGCTTGTTTTTTTTTTTTTAAGCAAAACCTTTCTTGAAGCCGTCATCAATCCTAAGCCAAAATAGTAAAACACAGTTTTGTTTATTTTTTTTTTATATAAAAAAGATTTGTATAAAACGTATAAAAACCAAAACTAACAAAATATAGCCTTAACTTAAATAATATAAAAGAAAATTGTAAGCCCAAAATCTACCCAAACACAACTCCCCAAATTCCAGTTGCCCTAAGAAGCCAGTAGACGAGTCCAACAATAATTAGAGTCTTGCAAAGGCGGTCCACAACGTAGGCTCTTAAATAGAAAGTAAAAGCAAGTCAATTTAAAACTCCAAATTATAACAAATCCCAAAAACTTACATTTTAAGGTGCAACCTAGCCTTGGGAAGGTCTTCGTTTTTCTCCTTGAGCAAAAATTGCCGACCTCCCATGGCACACCGGATCATATATTCTTCTTCACTGACTTCAGAGTCCATGTTCATGTCGAATCTAAAAAATCAAAATTAACACAATTAAAATTATTGCACAAACACATAAAGGTTAGTGCAAACACGTACATCTCCTTGTCTTTCTTAGTTAAATTTGGCCACAACGCTGCATAGGCATCGGACTTAAACGTCCACCGTTTCAATGTGAAAAACTGCAAAACATCCAAACCTGTGGCAATTTTCTTGTGAACTTTTATCATGCTAAAGAAAAACAACTTATTAAGTTATAGAAATGTCAAATTTAAACGATAAGACGTCCTTACAATCTCTTTTGTCCGAAAATCAACAACAAAAAGTCAATAAAAATAGCTGGTAGCCAATGGAAGAACAAACAATTGATTTTGTGTAACAATTTGTTTGTGGTGATGCATGGATCAGGATACCACAGACCCATGTTGAGAGGATATTGCAAACCGATTGTTTGACTTGTTTCGATAACATGTCCCCATGGAACCTTGCGGTGGTCGGCGTTTGTCATGTTGTACACGGGAATTGTGTCGGGTCTTAAAATTAAAAAAAAAAATTACCATAGTGCTTGTGTCAACGTTGTCATAAGAAACTTGTGTACTCACTTCTTGTCCTTGTTGAAGTAGTAAGGAATCACAACTAATCCGTTGATGGCATAGTCCACTGGAATTACTTCGGAAAGGTTTGTTCTGTCGATAAGAATCGAACGGATGACTCCTTTGCCGGCTCCAATCATTAATCCTGTGGGTCCGTTCAAATTGTCCACCCATCCATGAACTGGCTCATTGACAGCGGGTGAGACTGTTTTTGTTTTTTTTTGCATTTATGGAGATTTTTTTTTTTTGTTTTTGGAGCAAAATTTGATAAATTTTAATCACTGTTATCGAACTTTAATAAAATGAACCACGACCACGAAAGCCTTTATGAGTGTGTATGGTGTTTTAATGTTTGTTTAATGATTGTATGAGTGTTAGTGTAAAATTTGAAGCTCTGTATGAATGTGTACATAGTTGAGTGTGTGTATATTACAATGAGTTTTTGTTTTGACAAAAAGGCTGTTAAGGCTTTTTCTTTAACATATTCGGCTACGGCAAAGGATTTTTCTTTTTGGAGAACTTTATCCCTTTCTCTATCTTATAGTTACCGAAAACGGAATTCGTGCACGTTTCAAATAATTAACCACTTCGTACAATTTCCGCAGCAATTTCTTTTCCTTAAAGACACTGAAAAACACTCTTTGAAAAGCGTTTATAAATGAACAAAAATAAGCCTGGAATATACGATACCTTGATAAACTACGAGGGGTGTTCAATAAAGACTGAGAGTAGCGCTGTAGTTTGGGAACTATGGGGCTCGCCGAGCCACCATTCGAAAGCCTGTCCAATTCTCAGTCGATTAGTGCAAACCCGAAGTGGATAGCGTGTTTTGTTCGTTTTTTATGCGGATTCGCGCGAAGCTTGAAAAATTTCGCCTCTAAACTTTTACGATATCTGAATTTCGCGAACAACGTTACGCCATAAAGTTTTGCGTTTTATTGAAAAAAAAAACCGCGAAAGAAACCTACGTCGACTTGAAAAAAGCATATGGCAATAGTGTTATGGGTGAAAGCACGTGTTTCCGATGGCACAAGGAGTATTTGGAAGGCCGTGAGAGCTGCGAGCTGAAGGGTGGTCCCGGCAGGTATGGTGTACACTCACACGGTTCCAGAAGACCGGACAGTTAATGCCGACTACTACCTATCCGTTTTAAAGCGAATGATGAAAGACCACATCAATAAGAAGCGTTCAGAGCTCGTTGAAAATTGGAATTCATGACCAAACGATTTCTTCTTGTACCTCACAGCAAAAAAGTACTTCAAAGGGAAGCGTTTTCCATCCACTGCATCTGCTGTAAAAGCTTTAGAGGCGATTTTAAAGCATCTATCTTCAAATGGCTTCGAACATGTCTTCGAAGAGTGGCAGAGGCGCATGAACAGGTGTATAGCTTTGAATGGAGAGTATCTTGAACGTGATCAGTCCGCCGATGAATAATTTTGTATAATAAAAGTTTTATGACGTCACTCTCAGTCTTTATTGAACACCCCTCGTACTAGACCTTTTCTTAATAAAAGATAAAATGCTTAACAATTGGTTTGGGCAACTTTCTTGCACAGGTTAGGTTTTGGAAGTGGAAATATGGGTTTGGAAATTTTGGTTTTAAGTTCATGTTGATACTACTATAGTAGTATCTTTTTTGTAGCATAACTATAACTGTCTTACTCAATAACAGCAAAATAAATAAACTAAGAAAAGCGGAGGGTTAACCCTTATTCTGTGGACTAAGTGGAAAATGCTTTAACCAAAATGAGCTAAAACACAATACTTACTAAATGTATAATTAAGCTTTATTTACTAGACAAAACAATGAGCAGCCGCTTTGTAACACTGTTGATTATCGAATACTTTTTAGTACAATCCTACAATAAGTGTTGCCACTGCTATATTGACGGTGGAGGGTAGAAGGAATAAGGAAATGTAAACTTCTCTGTCAGTACATTAAATGGCGCCACCATCGATTGCCATATATGTATATAGCAAACACAAATCGGGAATTTTTGGTACTGCATTTTATTTTAATTAATAAGAAATTTTAACCCAGGGATTAACTCTTATTCTATGGGTTAATTACACTGTGGAATAAGAGTGGAATAAGCGTTTTTTATGGTTATTTTAAGAAACATGTTTAGTTTCTTTCTGCACCTAACCTGAACTCTTCGATTTACTTCCAACTTCACCAGTTTACTCTTCAGGTAGGCCACTGTTTAAGCTGGTAGTTAATACCATGTAGTCATGTCGTCGAAGAACCACACTGAATTACACTGTAGAACCGTAAACAGAGTTTATCTAAAGGCTTTAATTCCCCAAAATTTTTGAATCTTCTTCCGATGATAATTGAAAAATAACGACTCTATAAAAATATGCTTGTTTTTTTTTATAAAAATTTTCTATTTAAAATTTAATTTTCAGAAACCCTTGAAATATGTATAAAAACTCATAATTATAGACCTAGTTACAAAAAACCTAAGAATTGAGCTAAATAATATAAAATTATCCCAACGAAAACAACCTTGCAAGTTCGATCTAAAATGTACATCCTGAAATTTGAAAGAAAAACATGTCATCGTTAAATTTCATGTAACAAAATGTTTCGTTACATTTTCAATTGCCTCCTAGCTCTTGGCAATGTATCAAGTGATTCTTTAAGCAGATATTGTCGGCCACCTTTGATGCACGATATCATATACTCTTCAGCATCTTCAACAGCATCCATATTCTGATTGAATCTATGAGCAAAATATGTTTAAAACGAAATTAAGAATCATGTTTCTGTTAAATTCTGCCTTTTTTCAAATTTTGTCCATTTAGTTTCCAAAAATTGCAAATTTCAATCAGTATCAAAGGCAGAACTTGTGTCTGTTGAAATATTTTATGTGGACCTACATCAACTGGTCATCGGCTGTGAGCTTCTTCCACACGTTGTCATACTGCGATGACCTGAAATTCCATGCTCTCAGAGTGAAAAACTGAAGTACGTCAAGTCCAACTGATATTCGATTCTGTATCCGAATCATGCTGCGAGTGAAAATCTCTCTCTCTCTTTTTAAACTCTTTACACAACAATCAGTACACAAACCTAGCCACACAAAAATTTCGACTTGAACTCCTAAAAAGTGTTGCAACACTCATAATTATAAGCAGTGGCAACCGTAACTAACTTTGTGTACAGTACATAACAGGAAAATCCACTGACTTACAATCTCTTCTGTCCGAGAAGCAACATTAAAAAATCAATTAAATACGCCGGCAGCCAATGGAACAGCAAAACATTCATTTGGTGCAAATACTTGTTCGTTGTGATGCAACCATCTGGATACCAAAGTCCTGCCTCAACCGGATATTGATAACCGATTTTTTTGCTCAATTCAATAACCTCACCCCAGCAAACTTTTCTATGATCGGCACAAGTTATATTGTACACCGGTACAGTTGGGGGTCTACAAGAGAGTTTAATTTGATATTTTATTATCCTAAGGTCGTGAGTGCATCATTTTTTGTTTGTATACTTTGTTTCAGCAACACCAAATTCAAAAGCAATTGTTATTAATCCATTGATTGCATAGTCGACCGGAATGACTTCTGACTTGAAGCGGCCATCAATAAGCATCGATCGAATGACACCTTTTCCGGCACCGACCATAAGTCCAGTGGGGCCGTTCAGATTGTCAACCCAACCAGGGACGGGCTCGTAGGCCGATGGCGACACTGTGACGCACAAAAACAAACCATTAACCAACAGAGTTTATAAGCTATACAGGGTTTTTTTTTTGTATACCTAGAAAGTGTAATTTTTATCACGTGCATCGGAAAGAGTCTCATTCTTTGACTCGGAGTAAGTATTCAATTTTGGACGTGGACCCGACTTTTTTTGAGTGTCTTCTGATTTTTACAACATGCTTTAAGGTAATTTCGTGCATCGGGTGGGGTTGCCATCACGTTTGTCTTTTTAACTGTTTACTTTTTTTGCAATAAGGTACACTCACTTCAAATATATTTCATGCGAATTTTTGTAAGTACCACTTTTAAGTGTTTTGTGTGTTTATTTATTTACTTTGTTTCTTTCTTTTCTTGTGTCACTTTTTCACTACTCTAGCACTACTTTTCATGCGAGGAAGGTAAAAGATGCATAAGATTGTTTGTTTGATTTAACATTTTTGTATTATTTGTAGCAAGCACATTAGCCTACTTTTTCTAAAGGTTCAATAGTCAATTTGTACAAATCTTATTTTGAAGGTTTCTTCAAGTGTCAAATATTGTCTGTTTGTTCACAGTGTGTTGACTTACCATTATGAATTGTCTTGTTGATTTTTGTAATATTCTATTAACTCAAAATTTAACCAAGTACGTTTTTTTTTTATAAAAATTGAGTTTAAAGAATATTTTGATTTTATAATAAGCATGCTTAAAAAATATGCATAAATATATAATTTAAAAAAATCAAATAAATTAAAGCGTATGTGTGCGAAAAGCGAAATACATTTTGTACAGAAATTTAAATTTAAATTGTGAATAAAAATTTTGCAATAAGCTTGTTTTTGCCAATTAGTAATTTGAAAATATTCAAATGTTTTAAATGATTTCATTAAGAGATACAAAAAATATGAATTTTGATGTTTGCCTTAAGATTTGTGTCAGGATTTAAAATTGATCATGCATTGGTGAGGTGGGCTACAATATTGTACCAGAGCTTATGATTGTCTTTATTTCTTATTCCTCAAATATTTTAATTTCTAGTTTTGTTGGATTTGAAAGAAGGCGAAATAGTGACGAACATTGTTTTTGGTCTTTCTCTTTTTGCAACTTCAGGCTAATTCCTCGAACTTGGTTGTGGCTTGATTGGCACTCATACACTTGACTTTTTGATATCTATTACGATTACTTGTCATTTATATTTATACTTGTCATAGAAAGTTCTACCTTCTTAAACTGCCAAACAGTATGTTTTGATCAATCGTGTCATTGGGACCGTTGGAGATTCAGAGAAATGGGATCGGGTAGATCTAAGGGTGTCTATATGTTTGTGCTTTTTTCTTATAGCCTATCCCATTGCCCAAGTTTAGAAATAAATTGGATTGGCACATGCAATTAAATATGATTACTCAAATCTCTAAACATATTTCCATCAACTGATGTCTTTGTATTTGTATTGCTTATTTCTTTTTTTTTGCAAAACTGTCCACAGTGAAGTTAAATCTGACACTTATTACAATAGTCGTATTTTTTTCACTACTCAGTAGCCAGCACAGTAATCAAACGCGAATAAAACGCTCCAACTCACTTTTACTGTCAAATTCAATTTGTATGGCAATTGTTACATAAAACGTCACAAAATGGACCTGGAGGTTGCGCCTCAGATAAAACAAAATTAGCAAATACTTAAACCTAAGCGAGTGCATAATTCAGATAAGGTCAGATCATAACGCCATCAGCGCTGTATTCATTTCAATAGTTGAAAGTTCTATCGCCGGCATAACTGTCATTTTTTTACTGGCCTTTTTATCGACTGCTATCCAAATTGTTGTTGCTTGCCAAGGGAAATTTCGCTGTGCTGGCTACTGACTGAGTAGTGAAAAAACCCGACTAATATAAGAAAAAGTAGAAGTAGGATCTTAGGTAAGGAATGAGATCAACTGACTTACGTTTTACCTCGTAAATCCCGCAATAATTATTTGCTTTATTCTTTAATTCTTTTTCGTGTTCAAGATTAAATGTTGACGAATTGGAGAACAAGCATACATTCTCACCGTTCGTTCGTTCGTCAATTGAGGTTGGAGCTGGAGCCAAATCATTTTTGACAGTTTAGTTTCCTATCTCCCTCTTATCTCTGTCGATTTTCGATTTGCTATCAAGTGTTCTTTCACTTTTTGGGAGAAACACAAAATTTCATACCCACTCCTCGATTTTTGACAGTTTTTACAAAAACTACTGAAAAAGTAAAAGAACGGAACTATAGAGCTTATGTCTTTTACCGTATAGCTGCAAACGCGAAACAAAAAGGCGACAGCATAAAGTAGTTACGCTGCACCAACTACAGGGAAATAAGTCTCTATAACAAGATATTCTTTTTGTACGTATCGGTAGTAGTTTTGGTATCAACAGTGGAAATCAAGAAGAATAACAAAACAACACGCTATTTCCGATAAAAAATCCTGGAAAATTGTCCGCCGATAGTAGTTTTTGACATTTGTTTTAGTATCGATACTCTTATGAATGCGTTGTTGGTACCATTGAACACGTCAAAAAGGTATGTTCGATCGCTTATTTGATTTGACTTTCGAAGAAAAACGTCAAAACAAGGTACACAATCGTTCGAAATGCTTTCCAAATTGCTTGGAAATGTAATTTCTGCTTCAAATAGTTCCATTTTATTTCAATGTGTTTTTCTGCTTTCAAAAACGAATGTAGGCAATAGTTGTATGCTACTTATTTAATAACATGAGAGTATACTAATTGTTTGGGAAAGAAAATTGAAAAGTATAGCAAATTCCTCTCATACATTGTATTTCGATCCATTTCCATAGTTCCACTACGCAACCTTCTCTTGTTATTTGTGATTTTTGTCCAACTTGCAGCACATTAAAAAAAAAACTTATGGTCGATTAGTCAACATCGAAATACCCAACACATCAAAGAGAGCTTATTCAAGCTAGCAGCGCACAAAATCTGGTATGTCTCCACAATCCAGCCTCAACTCGTTCTCAAACAGGAAGCCTAAAGTGAAAAAAATTGCATCTAACAATATTTACAAAGGAAAACGAAAAACTTGACGAAATATTGCATAGATGCAATTTTTCCTTCTGTTGACCAAAAAAACGAAGCAGAAAAAGGAGAAAATCCAGTTGAACTGGAAATTGCTAACATCGAAGAAAATTTGATACGAAAAAAAAGGAAAAGTCAAATCACACATGCATCGCTGCTGTGTGTAAGAGACAATTTTTAAACTCGATCCAAACTAACTCGATTTTGTGTGGTTTTTGCAAGCCTGCTTGTGTTACGTAACGAAAAAGAATGCCAATCTCTTTATCAATGGATGAATGAATGCGTTCGCGACCAACTCAAATCCAAAATTATTTTTATTTGCCCGCACTCCACACAAATGCACGACTTTCTGACACAAATCTTGAGCAAGTTTTTGCATTTTTTTTTCTTCTTTGCTCTTTTTATGGTTGGTGCTGTTGCAAAAGGACATTTTTTCTTGTGGACTTACCAATACTCGGTCTAGCAATGATGACTGGCAATTTGGGATAATGATCGCGAACTAAGATTTCAGCCAATCGCTTCGAATAGGTGTAGGTGTTGGGATGGGGTTTCAATAATTCTGGTGTAATGTTGTCCAACATTTTGACGTCCATCCATTCGGCCAAACGGATAAGATCTTCAGGTTTGTGCGGAAATTCATAGACCTTTTCGTACATGACCTCTTGATCGCAGTTACAGAAGGCAGTCGAGACATGAATCAGTGCCTCGAGATTTGGCATATTCTTGGCAATGTCGAGTACACGTTTGGTTCCGGTGGTGTTCATGTCGATGGCGTCCTTTAAGTTGCCCTCGAGCTTCAGAGTCGCTGCCATGTGGAAGACGATGTTCGTGTTGTTTGTAATCAACTTTAAATTATCGCCATTTAGACCAAGAGCTATTAAGAAATTGATTTGTTTGTCAATTTGTACCTTTTGAACGCCAAAATAAAAACTTACTGTCAAAAGTAACATCGCCTTGAACTAAGGTCACCTTCTTAAGGACTTCTGGTTTCTCTTCCTTGATCCTTTGGAAAATCTAAAAACAAAAAAAGATTCTGATTTTGTTTTAATTCGAAGATTAAGTTTGTCAACAAACTTACAGGAATCTTAAACATCTCATCAAGTCTGGATTCAGGAACCTTACCCCTCTTTGGGCGCATCATAATGATGACTTCCTTCAATTCCGAACATGAGTACAAGAGCTTCTCCAATAGAACTTTGCCCATAAAACCCGATGCACCAGTTATGAAAACTGTCTTGCCTTTGTAATACTCCTGCACTGGGGTCAGTTGTGTCATGATGGCAAATCTGCAATGTAAAATCAAAACAAACAAATGACGTAAATTTGATTTATCTCAAATGCTAAACAAAGTAACAAGTGTCGGTATTTAAACAACCTCAACTTAATCTCAGATTATAAAATGGAAAAAAAAAAGATTTAACAGACAATAACATTAAACGGGCCTCTGGCAAGTGTTGGTAGTGTGGACTTCGTCCAGCTGATTTCTATCTAAACGTTTTGTTGTTTTTCATCTATCAGCATAGACAAAGAGGCGGAACGGCGATAGAGTTATTTTATTTTTTCATTAAATTTAAAGTTGTTACAACTTGCTCAACAATAAACAAACTTTGTAGATTTTTAATTGAGGTGAAATATATATAGCGTCGCGTTTGGATTTATAATTATGGTTCCGAGGTGTTTTCAATTATGAGTGGAAATTTCGTAATTTTGGTTTCTGGTTTTGATAGAACGGAAAATAAGTATTTTTTTATTACTTGTTATTGATGCAGGTTATTGGCTTAAGCTTATTAAAGTTGAAGTTTGTTTAAGAATTTCAAGAATGAGAAAAATGGAACAGAGTTTATTTTTAAGCTTCTCCAATACTCGGTTGCTACAGCAATGTCTGCGACTCGTCAGAAGGAAGCACCGCGAAAGATTATATTCGACTCTTGTTCTAAATGTGTAGAAAGTCATTTTGCTTCGAAAATTTCAGCTGCGAAAATGAGAAATCGTTTCAAAAACTGCGATAGAACGACATTTTAAAACAAAGTTTTCTGAAACAAAAGAGCTGATGTACGAGCTCGATTTAGTGATTTCATTTTTAATGGTTGACTTAACTTCTTTGTGTGGGAATTCTTATACCTCAATCTCCTAGCCCTAAAACAAATAAACTAAATTATTTTTTCAATCTATAAAGAATCGCGAAACCCATCGTCTTCCTTAATTTTCCTTAATTGATTTTAGAAAAAAGGCAGAAGCAGGTCAAGAGATGAAATCTTAATATTTTTGCAATCGAATTGATCTCTTCTCACTTCTGTAGTTCTAAATCCATCAAATGTGTGTTAATCTTAAACAAAAACAAGAAAACCTTGAATTAAAACTTTTTTCCAGATCTTCAGTTAATCTCAAAAAACCTCCTTGAGTGTCTTTTAATTTGTTAAAAAGGCGGTCATCGACGAGTCTCTTATTTCAAATTTTTCCATCTCACACGCAGGCTTAAGGTTAATCGACTTTTGGTCTTCATTGTAATGCGAGGGGTCATAACGCAATCGATAATGAAACTCTTTGGAACCATTGCCAATTTCGACCCAGATCATTGCATATCACTTAATTGATTTTCAATTCAGCAACAAGAAGCAAAAAAATTATACCTTTCCGACTCATAATTTTGCATTTCCTTTAAGCTGCTTGAATAAAAAACAAAATTTCATCACAGTGTTTGACGCAAGCCAAGAGCAATTGCCTAGCTGTGTCTGTCTGAATGCCTATTTAAGTAGAAGCTCGTTTCTCGTTCCTTGCTGCATGGCACGTCCAAAGTACAACTAATTTTATGATGTCAGAGCCAGTTACAAGCACAAAATCATATGATAGTTGCGGAGCGGTCGGTGGTGGTGTTGGTATATCATTGCTGCAGCTGAATTTTGTTTTCTTGCAATTTTACGGGACATTCGCGATTTAATTTTATTTAATGAAAAGCCTATTTTGTTGAATAATGTGCTATCAACGAAAAGATCAACTTTGCATAGTTTTTCATGTAATTGTGTTTTCTTTTTTGTCATTTTAAATAATCACCAATCATCGAACAGAATGACAGTCAAACAACTCAAATAATTGAAAATAATAAATCAGTATTGCACAAAAGCGTGTTGGGAAATATTTTTTTTTATATTTTTCACTAATTAGCTTGTGCTGAAGCTTTAATATAGCTTTGGTACAGCAAAACACAGGCGTTGCACCATGATTATGATGATTAATTGGCGGCTAGTTGCTTCATTGCATAGCTAATCATAAGTAATTTTATGTGAAGAAGACCTAAGTTGGACCTTTAGGTCTTGTGTTGGTAGATTCGTACGGTCTAAGGTTTGACGTTTATCAATCATGTTCAAATTACTAGGGAAGTTGTGTCCACACTCCACAGTTACCATTCTTGAGATTATTTAAATATTCAATAATTAAAAAATATTAAAAAGACATCAAGTAGGAATTAAGGTGAACAAAACCACATGGCCGTATTGCATATATACAAACATTTCAAATTTTTGTATAATTCATTTGTTTTTATTTATTCTTATCAAATTCTTTGATTTCTTACCACCACTAGACCTTGGTGGTTTATTTTATAAATTCGTGATTTTGCTAATTCCTTCACATAATTATGCTAATACTAGAAACCGAATATATTAATTGGATAACTTGTTATTACGTTTCGGCTTTCGAAAGCCATTGGAATGAATTTAGAGTCGGAACAAGGTGAGGGACATTTTTGTTTATGGAATCTCCCCAAACTGTGGTTTGAAAAATTGAATTCGAGTGGTTTGTTTCTATTTCAAGATCAAGGCTCTATAGTGGAGTTATCAAAATAAAAATGCAAGGCTTGCAAAATTTAAGAGACTTTGTCTAAATTCCAAACAAACTTTGCTTGACTGGTTTATGTTTCACTTTCGTTTTGTTTTGGTTGGCTAAATTTTGACCTAGTCGAGCCATATGTTGCCTGAAGAAAACGCAGGCATCTATGTTCAGTTTCAATCAGGATACCATGTACATATTACTATAAAATATAGACAGTCACATTTAGGGTTATACGTTGGGTTGACTGCCAGGCCTCGAATACGGACGGAGTTACTGATAATATCAAACACAAACATGTTCTTTTTCCACTGTTCCTCCAATATTCTACAAAAAAGTCGCTTGCAACTAGCATCAGTTGTAAGGTTACACACAGCTACCACAATCCATAGTTTTGGAAGCGAGCACATGCAGCAAAAGAAGAAACATAGGAAGTGACGCTGGAAAGTTCGTCTCAGCCTCGTGATTTCTAGGGGAAGGATAACGAATTTCTCCGAAAAGAATTGAGGTTTCATAATTACTTCAAAATCAAGGCGATAGAAGAATGCCAAAACAATCACAAGGCTTGAAAATTTTCCGAGGAGTTAGAAAATTCCACCAACTGTTTAAGAAAACACAAAGTCGACGGAAAGGACAATGCTACTCGATCAAAATGAAGACAAAAAAGCCCGAAACTGTAGTTCAATAATATCAATAGCTATCTATACTGATGGCTCTAAGATGGACACTGGTGTAGGAGCAGGCTTCTATTCTGAATCTCTCAAGTTAACTGCCTCGCTTAGGCTTCCAGACTACAGTAGCGTCTTCCAAGCGGAGGTCCTGGCAGTGACAACAACTGCTAAAAAGGTATCAATGATGGCGATACCGCACGAGCTGATATCACCTTTTATATTGATAGCCAAGCGGCAGTAAAAGCGATTACTGCAACTGAGGTAAAATAAAAGCTTGTTTCATGCTACCGCGAAGACCTTAAGGTTCTTGGCTCACAGCACAACATTAGATTCTGCTGGATCCCAGGCCGATGAATTAGCAGGACTAAGGTCAACGCTTGACGTAAGCCAAGCTCAGCTAGTTAGCAACCCTACCTGTTATTTAAAACAGGAAATCTCAAGAAGAATAACTATCAAGGCCGATGAAAGGTAGAACCTTCTTGACACCTGCGGAAGTACAAGAAAAATCTGGGCCTCCTTTAACAAACAAAGAACAAAAAGAATTATGCAGCTACACAAGGGATCACTTCAATCTCTTGTAATCAGAATTACCGGATACAATCTGTTATAGGTTATCATATGAAAAAGATGAGAATCAGTTCAGATAATCTATGCAGAGGATGCGGTGACGAGGAGGTGCATGAAGACACTTCGCACTTTCTGTGTCACTGTCCTGCACTCTCCCACCAAAGGAAGAAATTGCTCGGCAACTATTTCTTCGGGGATTTAGAAGAACTCTCTAGTACACCAGTACTAAACATTCTGAACTTCGTCAAAGCCTCTAAATGGCTTGATTAACTGAACACATAGGTTTTTCTTATTAGCTTGAGTAGCAATACTCACGGGTATCACAATGGATCTGTATTGATCTAAGTGTGACGGTAACGACATCAACTGTCAGCACCTTAACCTAAGAAGAAGGGAAAAAGTCAGAATTTTATTTCTTATCTTCAAACAAGACTTGTTCGCAGTAAAGTACTTCAAATCGATATCAATCACCTCTCCATCGTTTTTAAGGCCGTAAATGTCAAAGTAACTTAACAATCTAATTGTAAAAACTGGAGACTGTTAGTTCGAGCTGACTAAAGAAGCTTGTTGGATGTGCGATAAACTCTTCTAACTTCGAAATAATCACAAAGAACAAAATATACAACCCAAAAGAATTCATTTACATAATCGGAAATGTTTTATACAAATGCCACTCCACGCCCAAGGCCTTGACATTCATTTCATTGAAAAAAAATCAACGGGTCTTCCAAAGACATATGTCTTGGTTTCTAATCAAAATTATTTTAAATTTAGCATCAAATAAAAATATAGCAATTAATTCATCCAACTGGTTTTCCTGATCATGTAAATCGAATTACATATTCAATCGAATGAAATCACGGTTACGTTTTTGTAATCTCCTATGGGCAAATCTCAACGAGCTCAAGCGGAACTAAGAGAAAACTATAAAAATCTGAATTTATAAATGAATTTGTGTCTTGATAATTTTTGAATTTTTGAAATCGAATTTGCAATTTCCTTTCAACTTTCAAATTCAATTTGAATTTTTCCAAATTTCGAAAGCTTTTCGCAAATTAAAACAGATTGACCACAACACCACAAATTTACATTTTTCAAAAGCAGAAAGTTTTCGCACACAACAAATGTGTGATAACCTTAATCCTCTAACTACTCACAAAGCCACATAACCGATTTTTAATAATTCAGCATTTAATCGAAATAGAAAAAAAAATAACCACCTTGCAAACTTTAACCGAATTCTTTTTTTCTTTTTAATAAAAATACCGGAACCTGGCCATGGCCATAACAACAATCAAAATAAAATAATTATCACGCATTTGCTGTTGGTTCTTGATCTGAAGTCAAGGCATGATCAGTAGATTCGATTTCAAATATGTGTTCGAGGACGTCATCAAAAGATTAACATCATTAACAGTCTTATTTTTTTTTTTAATAATGAAAGTATCCAAGTTCAAAGATCCGACTTTACCTTTTACTTATCTTCTTTCACTTTTGCAAAATATTAAATTTCAATCAAATCACTTTTTGGATTTCCGATTAACGAGCACACTTTTTTCCCGAGAGATTTACTTTCGAAGCAAGCAAAAAAACAAAACCAATCCAATCCAAAAGATGGAGCTGTTGCGATTTGAGCGGCGTCCGATTGAAGACTGAGTCTTGCGAACACTTGAACGCGATGTTATGAGGCACTTCTCCTACCCAGAGAAGATGAATCTAAGCATAAGTAAGTAGGTATAGTCAAGTCTGGTTTTAGTATATGCCGCTCCAGATGCAAAAAACTTAAACCGCTCAGCTGCGACGACCGACCGACGACGCGACGACGACGACGTGAAGATAACGAGGTACACAACTGCGAACGAACGACCTTTGGGGGGATGTGTGTTGAGTTAGTTGTAGTATTTTGTGTTTTTCTTAAATCGTTATTCAAAGATTAAAGCTTAAGTGGATAGGAAAGAGGCTCTTAGCACTTCTTTTCGCTTTCATTGGAGGCCGCTCGATTTTTGAGCGACGCACGCACGCTAAGATGACGATGTGGCGCGTATTGACGATGCTCGTTTGCCATATATTTTCTTCATCGAGTTTATTGGACCAGGTGTTTTTCTGACGGCGTTTGCAGCCGCAAAAGCCATAAATGAATTTTTCGCACTTTGCAAAGCTAGAGTTTGCTAAAGAGCATGTCAAGATGCGTGAGATCAACTTGTAGGTTAATTGGAAATGAATAGTAAAAAATGGAATCTTTCAACGAAGACTTTATTACCTATTTATTTTCGTTTTGGGATTTAACTTTCGTTTAGCAGAAACTTGTTGAATTCGAGACTGTTAAGTTCGTGTGCAAAGGTAATAATTGATAATTGTTCGGGTAATTAATAGATAATATCAATGTATTTGCTGTTTTGAGTTTGCTCGTTCGATTTTTTTTGCTGATATTTTTTATTTGCATATTAGTTGCTAATAAAACAAGTTTATTAACTTGAGTGTTGATCGGAAGTTCGCAAAGTGTTATTTTGCGTAATATTGGTTTCAAATTGGGGCTAGTGGTTTTCTAAAGTAGGTCAGTTTAAACAAACATGAATTTTTAGTCTTCACACATTATTTGACTTCTCGAAAACTGACCTTTCAATTTTTTATTACAGGTTCAAGGAATTGCTTACACAGATTCCGGCGATCTTTATGGAGAGTCAAAAGGAATTTTGTCGCAATTCCCGGGACAGAATATAGCTGCTGCCCATTAGATTGAGTAGAAGGACAACGAGAAAGACATTACTTACTTACTTAAGGTGGCGCTACAGTCCGTTGTGGACTTGGGCCTCAATCAACAGTCTCCGACAGCCAGCTCGGTCCCTAGCTAGCTGTCTCCAGTTTTGCACTCCAAGTTGATTTCCTCTTCCACTTGAGTGCGCCACCTGAGTCGCGGTCTTCCGCCTTCCTCGGGAATAGTGTCGAAGGCTTTTCGGGCCGGAGCATTGGTGTCCATCCGCTCTAAATGACCGAACCATCTGAGTCTCTGGACCTTGACCCTTCTAGCTAGGCCCATGTCGTTGTACAACCCGTAAATTTCGCTGTTATATCTTCTTCGCCATTCCCCTTCAATGCACACGGGGCCAAAGATGACCCGAAGAAATTTCCTCTCCAAACAGCTTAAGGCACTTTCATCCGTTTTTGTCAAGGTCCATGCTTCTGCACTATACAGCAGGACTGGGATAATGAGGGTGTTGTAAAATTTAACCTTAGTTGCTCGAGTAAAGGGCTTTTCCACTAAATTGCTTTCTTATCCAAAAGAAACAGCGATTAGCAAGAGTTATTCTTCGTCTGATCTCGGCGCTGGTGTTATTGCCCGTGTTTATAGCGGAGCCTAGGTAGACAAACTCCTCTACTACCTCGAAGTTGTATGCGTCTATTGTGACGTTCTGTCCGAGCCGTCAGTGTTGGGTGTCCTTCCTCGAAGACAGCATATACTTCGTTTCTCCCAAATTTACCGCTAAATCCATTTTTGCCGCTTCTGTCTCATTTCTCACAAAGTCGCCATTGGCACCACGCTGCGTTCTTCCCATTATATCAATATCATCGGCGTACGCGAGAAGTTGATGAGAAAGACATTAAAAATAAAATAGAGTGGCGCGACAGCTCTGGAAGAGCCAAGGCCTAAGTGGCTTACTCTCATCAACAAATCTCTAGGTGCGTGTGAAGAATTGAGGGGACCTACAATTTTACGCCGATTCCGAACGGCAAAGTTGAGAAGCACTTTTTCATTACAGATGATACTCTTGGAAGTTTTGTCAATTCTTCGCAAGAGGCAGTGTCCGTGAAAGATGAAATAAAAACTTTGGGCCCGAGCAGGATTCGAACCCACGACGTTCTGCTTAGCAGCCAACGCACCTAACCAGAAAGACATTAGGTATAGTTAATTAACAACAACGGAACCCTGCGGAACTTCATAAGGATAACGTGATAACTGGTGGAAGACTGCAATAAGTGCCTTAGAAATTTTATAGGCACTGTAAATGACTCAGTATCAACCTATTTGGAATTTTAACTGTGATTGCCGCTTGAAATTTTCCTTAATTAAGGTGCTGTTGTGGCTGCCAATAGGCCATTCCATTAGGCGATTCGTTATCCTTCGGTTCGTCTAGCAGGACCTTCATGAATGAAGTTGGATGAGTTTAGGAAGTGATTATCAATGCAACCACTAAAGTTCTGCGTGACCAACATCCCTTCTTAGACATACGGAACATCACCCTAATAGAGCTGAAACGAGATTGTAGTGAGAAAGCGTCTGAGGACAAACTAAAACAAACTTACATTCCGGTTGAGATTCAATCGACTGTATTCTCCCAATTTCCTCTCCCAGTGCAAGTGCATTTCAGTGCAAATAAGTAAAATTCAAATAATTTCATTTTCCATGCGCACAGTGTTCCTCATATTTCTTATAAATTCATTTTTAATAAATCGCTGAGTTTTCTAATTGAATTCGTTAATATTTGCCAAGAGAATAGCTGTATTTATCAGAGCTTGTCCAATACTTTATATAAATTAAACTAACAACACTTACATCACCTGCATTACAACCCACACTTATAAGCCGATCTGCGGCCTAAGAATTTCACTTTGCCAATTCGCTACAATATTTTCCATTAATCGGTCGTTAACATTTGGGAAAAATAACTCTCAAAGCTTGTTTCTTTCAATTAAGACTACTTGAAGAAGCTTTCCGAATTGGCGACTTTTGAAGGTTAACGCTTAAACAATTGTTATAATTTTATCTGCGGGTAGTGGTACGTCTCATTGCCATCAAAGATAAAGTAATGTACTGTAGACAGTTTTAAATACTATCTTTAATTACCAAACAATTAAAATGTAATTTTATTTTTTCGATTTGAACGCATCGGTTCACACGAAATCGCTTATAGACGGTTTATTTTTGTTATAACGGCTGAACTCCGCGGCTGCATTTTCAAGAAAGAAACTTACGCAAAAACAAATATAAATAAAAATACTTCGTGGTTGATTTCCCATTGGTTTCGTCAACCGGGGATGATGGAAGGTTCTTTGTTGGTATAAAACACTGTGCGTGGCATCACGAGCGTGACACATCTTCGCTTATGCCTTAGCTTCATAATGGATTAAGTATGTTTACTGTTGGCCAGCTACAAATGTCTGCATTAGTTAAGATAGTTGCATGAGTACGAATTGGGTTTAGTTTAATAATGAAAGAATTGCAACAGCAGAGACCATTTTTCGTTGTAAGTTAAAATTTAGGTGGCTTCACAGGGCATTGCTGCATTTTATCATTGAGTTATTCTTATGGCAATGGTTATCGTTTTCCTGCTTTTGAAGATCTGTCAAAAAATGACAGCATATAGAATTTTTAGGGCATAATAGCGTTTTTTTCATTTTTGTCTTCCGGAACTGTTCTGAACGATTCTGAATTCGTTCACTTGGCACAAGATGACAATTCTTGTTCTGAAAAGAACAGAAAACCGATTCCGAATTTGAAGTTGGAATCAAAAACGGTATCACGCATACATGCACACATTTGCACTTATGTACGTCCTCGCCACCATGCTTACAAACAAGGAAAATACAAACAAATGTCATGTCATCTGCAATTCTGCATATTAGGTTTCACAAATAGACATTCAACCATTAGAAGCAATAAAATGTGTTTGCATGTTTGTTTAGTATCCGGAATTGACAGTTATATGTACCAATTCCGGATTAGCAAAAAAACAATAAACGCTATAAATGTTTCTTTTTAGAAGGTCCTATAATTTTCTCTTTATGACTTTTATATCGGCTTGAATTTTTCAACAGTAAATCAACTTCGTCATTGAATTTGATTTTGGTTTGGGTAAATTTGTGCCTTGGCTTGAATCTCTTTCAATTATTGAACTAATTTCAACTTTGCCACTATCCACACTTGTAGTTTTTGTTTTTTTTTTTTTTTAACTTTAACATTGCTTCATGCTGATTCTTCTTGATTATGTCAGTATGACCACCAAGCACTTGCTATAAAGCAATGAAACATATACATATCTGTCGTTCCTATAATCTACATTTTCAAAGACATTTAGCATAATTATTTTTGATATTTTTAATATCATCAAATAGGCACATTTATAGCCTGATTCTCCCCCTTGTGAGGAATCACAAGTCATAAGCCCTTGTGACTATTTCTTGTGAGGATTGTTGTGACTCGATAACATTTGTCGGATTTTCCCATAATCCTCACAAGAAAAATCAAAACAAAATTCACCACAGCCAAGGTGAAAGCTGTATTTTAAAAAATGGCCTACTCACAATCAAAATAGAACAGGAGAACGATTTACATACTGTCTAGGTTGTCCTAGAAAGATGTAACTAACCATTTTTGGAATCTTTGATTAATGCAATATAATGTGAACATTATAATTTATGAAACATTTGTGTTCCAAATATGTTCCATACAAAATAAATTGCATAAATATTAATTTTTCCAGTAATGATATGAAATATTTATTATTGTTATGAATCAGTTTCAGTATTTATCTGCATTAACCAAATGCATATGCGCCATAATCATTTCAACTTCCATTTTTTTCACTACTCAAAAATCAAAATGTCAAATTTCAAATAATTTGCTAGTTATGACCTGCTCTTAAGATGATCACAATTTCGATTGTTTTTGTGACTCTCACAAGTTGTGACTTTGGGGGAGAATACGAAAAAGTCACAATATCAATTTCACCTCTTCTTATGACTTGTGAGGTGTCAGTGATGAGGAGAATCGGGCTGTTAAATTCACCATTATGACAATAGAAAAGACAAATATTTCTGAACAAAACCGTAAAACATGTCATTCTGAACACATCCATCTAAATCCGGCGAATTCAACCATACTTTACTTTGAGCGAAACAAAAAAAAAACAACCCGTTTCGTGAACAAAAAAATCCCAACAACCACAGCGAATTCACACAAAAAATCTCAAACTAGCGAACAAAAAACTCCATCCATCTCGCTCGCACTTGCAGACATTTTTTGAAAGGTCGCAAGTGGCCAGGTTCTTGTCGCCGTCGTCGTCCAATTCCGCATGTTAATTTCGCGGAGAGTTTTCTTTTTATTTTTTCTTCCAAATTGAAATTTCATCAAGTTAAATTTCACACCAAATTCCCATCAATTCAACTGAAAGGAAAGTAAAATTTGAAGCATATCCAACAACATGGCCGATTTAGATGATTTTTTCGCAAAGAAAGATCGCAAGAAGTCGAAAACTAAAAAATTCCTAACAGCCGATGAGTTGGTGAAGAATTTGGAAGACACGTCAAAACGTGAGCCACCAAAGCCAAAAAAGGAGCCAACTCCAGTTGTTGCAGCCGCACCAGCCGGCGATGCACTCAACAATGGTGGTGATGATAACAATGAGAATTCTGTCAGCTCGGAGCAGGTAAGATTCAGAGGCGTAAAATTGTGTCAATGAATTTTATTGAATATTAATCTTTTGTATCAAAAAAAAACTCAAAGGTCATTGAAGCCGTTGCTCCAGTTGTCGAAGAAGAATGGAAAGAAATCGAAGTTGAGCGAAAGGATTACAGCGGACTCAAGATTGGCCAACTCACAATCAACGATGACGAGCTGAACCAGCGTGAGGACGCTGACAATTACGATGAGGACGATAACGAGGGCAACGAGAATAACCAGTACGAAGGGCAGAAGGGCAATTTCCCCTGGAAGAAGGTCATACCGGCCGAGGAAGTTACACAAATTCCAATGCCCACTGGGCCGACAGCGACAGCATCTTCAGTTTACATCTCGCCGGCTCTTCGTAACAGTGTAAGTTCAAAGGGATTGCAAACATTTTATGGGCGAGGTCTGGAATGATGTGATGCTTTCATGTTCATTGCCTTGATTAACATGTTTTTTGTTTACACTGCAAGTTCGTTCGCACACTCAACAAATGCATCGTCGTCAATTTCATTTCATACAAACAAAGAACTCGATCGAATAAACATTTTCTTTCTCTTTTACAGCAAAACATTTCGGCACTTCGTATGAATAAGCTACGCAAAGGCGTTGCTCCAGATATTACAAACGAAGATTACTTCCCAACTCTGGGCGCTGCCCGACCCGAAGAACAAAAGAAAAAGAAGAACGAACCTGCATTTGAAGAAGTTCGACATGGCGGCCGTGTGCAGCGAGTACAAGAGCAAACTGCAGCCCCAGTCTCGTTAGGAAATCGTTTTAAGTCTCTTGATGATGACGATAGCTAGACTATTACAAAACGAATTGAAAAGCCATCCCAACACTTAAACTAATTGCAAAATATTTTTCTAACTTTGTTTCAAGAACGAGAAGAAAATAAAGAAACAAACAAAACAACAAAACAAAACAACAATTGAAACGAAAATCGCTAAATCATAAATAAATAAACCTAAAGGCTGTGGTGCTGCTGCGCTGCTTTTGTGCTCCTCCCCCCACCCAACTCCCCAGCTTGACGAATTGATCAAAAAACTTATTCCTTCAGCTGGTTATCTCTGTTGTCTGTTTGCTGCTTCTCAAGATTCCAGGATTTGTTTTACATTTTTTTTTCTCTCTAAGAAATTATATATTGATTTAATTTTACAAACAAATTTGCAATTTGAATGAAATATTTCTTTTTTATTTTGTGTTTTTTTTTTATTGCTGCTATATCATGTGTGCGTTTGCGATGTTCCAAACTTATTTTTTGTCCTAATCGAAAAGAACACAAACACAAAAATCGTTCGTTCAAAATAGAGTTTAAAATTTAATATGAAATAAAACGAATTATGTAAGATCAAATGGTAGAAAAGTTATCATTCCGGGTCCGGAGTCCTTGGAGCAACAAGATCTTGCTTCACGCTCTTCAGTATAACATGAAGAGGTTCTACTTTGTGCTGTTGTTGGATTTAACTGAGCGCATTTTAGGTATGCTGGTGGCGGCAGTATAAAAGCCGCCCGGAGAAGTCTGCAACTAAGCCTGTCCGGTCTGCGGTTGTTTGAGTCAAAAAAATAGCAACTTTTCACTAAAGAAATATATTTTCTATTGATCTTTAAGATCTCACAAACTTATTGCACACTTTGATATTTTAAGTTCTCATAGTTAACAGCCATTTCTCTCAACAGCTCCTCTCTGGACATATCTTCGTCAACGCTGTAATGAAGACAAGGTTTTCATTAGAAACCTAGATCGCTCTTTAAATTAATATATTCTGTGCGTTTGGACCTTTCACAGTATCGTACTTCTTCACTATCGGAATACGAAGTCAATAGCTTCCGGGCGAGTAACAATTCAGGAAAATCACGAACCAGATACAACCAACATGGAATAATTGTTCTGGAATTGAAAATCATTTCATACCAAATACCAAGTGGCCGAAGAAGAATGAAAACAAATTACCCATCACTCGTTCGAATGTCTTGAATCTCCCGGTCATAGTGATTAGGATAATCTTCTAAAATGTCCAGTTTTCCAAACATCGATTCATCAACTTCATAGATTTCCCCAGAAATATTATTGCCAGTGCCTTTTTTGTCCAGTAGAAATGGAATGTTATAACGTGTCGCTATGACCAGTGGAAATTTCTCAACTGTCTGGCCGGTGGAAATGAATTTGGCAACTCCATTGCTTGCATTTGTTAGCCAGTAGTGGTTTGGTTGGGATTTCTTGAGAGTTCCATAGACAAAAACTCGGATTGGGTTTAAAGTGGACATGATTTAGAGAGGCCTTCAATTTCAAAGATTTTCTTGTTTACTTTCTCTCTTATCAGTACGGATTTTTGCTTGATTTTTTTGACATTCGATTGACATTTTCTTAAGTGCTGCCAGAATATCAATTTTTCATTTCAACTTACTGGTTCAAGTTCCAACGTGGATTCAACTTGGGTTAATCGAGTCTAGATGGGTTTAGTTCATTGGGATCTTTCATGAGTGCGTCACATATGCCCTTTTCCAAAATTACTTTTGGGAGTGTACTCCCTGTCAACGAATTTTGGAATTCATTTTGGGAAAGGGAGTGTTTTGACGTTTAGTTTCATGTATTGTTGATCACTCCTTCACTCCAAGAAAAAGTAGGGAGTGAAGATTTCACTCCCTGAGGGAGTGATGGGTAAGCACTCCTTTCCTATTTTGGAAAAGGCCAATAGTTTCCCCCGTTAATCATTTTACTAAATTTGTATTTTGCAAATGAAAACTGAAGGTCCATGAAAGCATGCAGTCTCTTAAAAAGAGAAAACTAAAAATGTAGACTTCTTCAAAACTGCAGATTATAGTAAATACGAAAAAGTTACCTATAGTTACTATAACCGCGATTTTTCACTACTCAGTAGCCAGCAGAACTGTTTTATCTGTTAAATTCCTACGTTTGGGCTGGTTTTCCAGTGACGAATTTAAGTCTTTTGGACAGTATACTGTATACAGAGCAGAGCATTTAAGATGATTGGTGACCATACCATCATTGAGACATTTACATCACTCGAAAATCGACGTAATGTTTCATGCCTCACCCTCTTCTACGGTTACTTCAACGCTCTAGTGAAATAGCCAGTTGCATTCCTCCCCTTAAGATATTCAACCGTAATACCCGCGCCTCCAGAAATACCCATCAGTTCATGCTCGAGCCCGACTCCGGACGCACGGTTATGTTCAGAGAATCGTTCTTCAGATGTACTACGCGAGTGTGGAATCTTCTTCCACGCGGGTTGGTTACGATTTGCCGATTTTTTAAATGTCGTTTCCAAAAAATCGACTTTCATAATGTCTACTTTCAAAATGTCGATTGGTAAAAAGACCGACTGATCATGATCAAAATGTCGATTTTGTAAATATCGACTTGAAAAAGGTCGACAGTGACAAAGGGAATGATTTTCACATGCATGTGGCGCCGCATGCATGTGGACATCATTCACTCTGTCACTGTCGATCAACAAGTCACTCTCGGTTAACTGTTAAGGTTTTCATTCGCCGATGCATGTTAAAGTTTACATTCATCATTCTTTTTATCAACCTGCTGTAATCTTCAGTATATTTCAGTCATCGAATCATTCTTATTTTTTTCCTTACAATCGTCGACATTTTAACCGACAACTTTTCAATCGACATTTAAGTTGGCAACTTTTTTTTTGGTCAATCAACTTCGGTCGATATTTTAACAGTCTGTAATGTTTTCAGTTGGCCAGCCGACAATTTTTTTGTCAACCATTCGTACGCCACCCCTTCCACACTCTGTCTGTCTGTCGCTGCAATACTCAAGAATTCAAGATCATTGTTAACCAATACCTCATCCTAAACCCTCTCCGTCTATCCCACTTTCCCTAGCGATCAAACTGTGCTTTGGCTTAAAAAGGGAATATGAACCCCTTAAGTGCGTGCTTTTTATAAAAACAAAAAAAACGGCAATAGTTACATAAAAAGTAAAAAAATGGACCTGAGGGTTGCGTCTCGGATAAAGAAAAATAAAAAAAATAGAGTGACGCGATAGCTCTTGGTGAGCTTACTCTCATCAACAATTCTCTAGGTGAGTGTGTAGAATTTGGGGGACCTACAATTTAACGCCGATTCCGAACGACATAATTGAGAAGCACTTTTCATGCCAGATTGATACCCTTGGAAGTTTTGTCAGTTCTTCGCAAGAGGTAGTGTCTGTAAAAGATGAAATAAAAACTATGGACACGAGTAGGAATCCAACCCACGACGCACGTTCTGCTTAGCATCCAACGCACCTTACCACTAAGCCACGGACACTACGTAAAAAAAAATAGCAAGTACTTCAACCTAAGAGAGTTCATTACGCAAATCATTAGATTCGCGTAGCAAAATAATGTTTCTTAACGGCTGCCTTCATTTCAATAATTGAAAGCTCTATCGCCGGCATAACTGTCATTTTTTCACTGGCCTTTTTATCGACTGCAATCCAGATTTTTGTTGTTTGCCAAAGGAAAAAAAAGACCCAAACTAAAGTGGCGGTTTTAATTGGCAATCTGGAATGAAAAAAGCATTGAGCGCATTCCGAAACCTAGTGACTAGGTTTCAGAGCGCGCTCATTCTGAATGGGTTCAATTGGGCAGAAGTGACAGTTCTGGTTCTGAAAATAAGAGAAATTCCCTTCTGATTTTTATGGCGTTTTTAATTGGCAATCTGGAAGTAAAAAAAGCATTCTGAATGCGTTCAATTGGGCAAAAGTGACAGTTCTGATTCCGAAAAGAAGAGAATTCCCTTCTGATTTTAAAACCAGAATGCTTTTTTTCAGATTCCAGATTGCCAATTAAAAACGGCATTAAATTGATTGCTTCGCAGAACATTGTGGGTTCGAATCCTGCTCGTGTCCATAAAGAATGTATTTCATCTTTCACGGGAACTGCCTCTTTCGAAGAACTGACAAAGCTTCCAAAAGTATCAACCTGTCATATGAAAAAAGTGCTTCTCAATTTTGCCGTTCGGAATTGGAGTCAAATTGTAGGTTCCTCTCAATTCTTGACACGTTTCTGAGAATTGTTGATGAGTATGAGCCGCTTATGCGTTGGCCCTTCAAGGGCTCTATTTATTTTATTTCAATTTTTTGACAGTTTTCATTGTCTGACATTCGTTAGGATAAAAACTGTTCTTTTAACCATTGAGATAACTTTTACGCAACTTTTCCACATCAAATACAATCGCATTGGTGGCAAGAAAGCAAAGCTTTTCGTTTCACAATTCATACAATAAGTTCACTGTCAGTTCTTAGAAGTACATACTCAATGTCATGTTCGGTGACCTATTCTGATATGACGATCAGACTCTTTGATCTTTAGTTGCTTGCTCATTTCTTGAACTGTCTTATCTATTTTCGAACACAGCAACAATTTTTTGTTTTTATTTTTGGTTCCTCCCACTCAGTTGTCGTATTAAAATTGATGATAAGAAAAAGAAGGAAAAAAACCTTCAAGTTTCTGTCTTATATCTTTTAAGAACTTGTAGTTTTTTTTAGTTGTTACAATATTAATCTCATAAATCTTTTCATACTACCTTTATCAGCTCTTGAAATCTTTAAATTACAGACTGTTGAATAAGAAATAAAAGGTATCTATTCAACATTTTTCACATACCTACACTTAACTTATTATCTGTCTTTTAAACTGATGGTACCACTTGCTGATTAAATCAACAAACGTAGCGGTCTTCACAACAAAATTTTGTTTTATTTTTAGACAAATTTGTGCAAACGTGCATACATACAGACAGACAAAAAGCTTGAAATATATTCTTGAATTGAATCAACACATTTTATTTGCTTTTGATAGAAACACGCTAATGGAAAAACATCTATACTTGATGATATCTTTATAAGAAATATTTATGTGCCGATTTTGTTATCTTCTGCATGTCATATATTTTAAGGAATATAGCTTTGAGCAAAATATACGTCCAATCGCAGTTAACATTCTTACATTTCCATCGACGATAAAATATCTGTCGAAATCAAAGAAACTCACTTCCCAAACCAGTTTTCTTTAATGGCCTTCAACTGAATAGAGACACAAATGTAGGCCTTTTCCATTTTCATTGTTCAACGATGTCTAGTGTCTAGTTGATTCATATCTGGAGACAACATCAATCGAACATCAATTTACAACGGAAAAGTACCATGGAGTTGAACCCAATCAACTTCAATGTGTGCAGAATTGAGCGTTGCATCCATAACGAACCACATTTTCATCTCTCTAATTGATTTATACAATTTAGCAGGAATTTGCAATTTTTGTCTGGTCATGTTCATTTTCATTTAAACAAATAGTTTAGCCTCTTTTCTGGTAATTTACCAGACGTCGTTTACCTTTATGCACTGAGTCAACTGTATTGTTGTTGAAACTGGCGCCCAATGAAATCCTCTTTTACGATTCGAAAAACTCGGCTTCATTGGTATGTGACATACGCACTGTATACAAATTAAAAATGAAGTACGCTTGAGGCTAAGGATTTCACCAAAGCATGCAACAATTCCTATACCTATATTTCTCTCATTTTCATCGCGTAAATCCTTTATCTTGAAGCCTTGAGCTATCAATTTTTGATATTCCTATCAATCCAGAATATGATCGAAAAATAAACCACCAAAAAATGTTGACAATGCAAAATATCTCATCACAATGCAAACTTGTTTTAAATTTTTTATCATTCTACGCTTGTCCAGATCCAGAAATAACCTGCCCCCGTGTCACCTCCTTTGCCTACAACTTACCACTTCCATGTTCATACAGCTTTGCCGGCAAGCGGCATTATTTGGCATCGGCAGGCAAGCAAGCAGCAACCATCAAAGTTTTAAGCAGTTTCTGTTTGACAAAAAACCACCATACAATACACCACTCTCTAGGTTGCTCTCAGCTCTTTAGCGTTTTAGTTGAAGTTCTTCTCTCCGACCCAACGGTAGTGTTTTTTTGACTTGGCTGGATTTCCTTTGGCATTAGGCATTTTGTTGTTCTGAAAACCTACAACTGACGTATATTAAGTAATCTTCACAAAAGTGCTTGTAATCCTATCAATTTCTTAATTACTTAATCAATTTAATCGTTTGTTACGCGTCACATCCCTTAAAGAACAATCACAACAATCATGTGCAACCTAAGGGTTAGTAACAAATTTTGTAATTTTTCTTACTGCTCCAAATATAATGATATCACGGGAAATAAATCCATATCCCTCAAGCGAGATTTTGGTGAAAAAAAGAAAAGATGAAAAGTGCAAAGAACTTTTCGCAACTTTGAAATATTTTTTTTTTATTTAATCGCCATTCATAAATAGATATACACGACCGACAGATGGCGGACGTGCCTTCAAGAAAAGTGAAAATCTATTTTGTGGAGGTGTGTCTCCCAAGCTGGAGTCTATAATAATCTCTATAGCGACTAGTGCACAAGCATACATACACATCTTCTAGAGAGAAAAAAATAACACGGTTATATAAAGGAATATATTTTTTATGGAATGAGGTGACTGGTGGAAAAAGTGTACAGCTGGCAAAAAAATTTAATTTTGAGAGTGTTCTTGGATCTCAACAAAATCCTTGTTTAAATCTTATGAGTGCGAATGTTTAAAGCTATCTATCTTGTTTACTGAAAATATTTAAAATTATTTTTTGAAATTAGTACTGTCTACCTACTTAACATTGGGTATTTACCTGGTAATTTGACTTGTTAAAATGTCAATAAATATTCAAAATAATGACGCCAGTGCAATACCCAATGTCGTGCCGTCAATATGATTGATTATAATTGCAATTGATTTTTAAATTGGCTTTTTGTTCGTGTTAAGGAATTAGAATTTGAAGGCCTGGAATTATTACAGTTTTCACCCTGACTGTTGTGACTTGTGAGCGATAAAACATTTGTGCATTTTCACCAACTGCAACTCTTCTAAAAAAAAGTTGTTCATAATTTTTTAATTATTGCAATGTTTTCAAATCTAAAAATTTTGTTGTCAACACTTTTTACTTGAAATCAGAAACTTATTCACCGATTTTTTTTTTCAAAAGCTTTGAATTTTTCAATTAAGAACCTTCAATGTGTACTTTCCCTTCTAAACGGATGGACTGATTTTCATAAACTGTTTTCATGCTGTGAAATGGATTCAACAAGAGTTAAGGCTCACCATTCACAGAATACAATGAAATCTGTTAGACGTCCCGTATGAACATGCGTTAAGTACAGAAGTTTTTTTTAATTTTATCTTAGAGCAATGTCTCTCGGGTCCGCTAGTATACCTAAAGGTGTTCTGAATCAGTTTAAAAATAGAAGATACACGATTTTTGAAAAACAAATCAGTATGTTACAATTCCATTTCTATTTTGAACGAGATTTATTGATATTCACGCAATATCTATTTGTTTTCTCAATAAAAACTAGCTGACCCGACATTTGTTGTCTTGTCAAACGTAATTAAATAATTTGTTGTAATATTTTTCATCTTCATTTCAAAATTAGTATTTTCTTGTTAGTTTGCCCTTCTTTCTGGTTGCTTGCCAGCCGTTGTTCAATTGTATTCAGCTAGTCAACTGTAATTTTGTTGAAATTGGCACCTAATGAAGGGCATTTGTTTCAATTTAAACGAGAAAATCTTCTTTCACAATCAATCTCGAATTCAGCGGTTTTTGATATAAACACTGTAAACAAATCAAATTACATCATGCTTGAAACTATGGAAACTAAAGAAAACTAGCTGACCCGACATTAACTGTTCCATCAAAAGTAATTAATTTTTAACTTCCCAGAGGAAGTTATTGTAAATGGGGCCGATTTTGTGAATCTCCATCTTCGCATTCTCGATTTTTGAAGGTCATCCGAAACAACCCTTTTTAAATGATGTCCGTGTTTGTATGTGTGCGTTTCCGTAAAGTGCGGACTGCGTTACGTTTTTTTTCAGCTCAATTATCTCGCGAACCACCTTGTATTTTCATAAAGTTGGCATTTTGTGTTAAGAGCTGATTAGGTTTTTGAGCGAAATCGGCTAACGTTTTTAATGGCAATAATCTAAAATCTAAGACAACCCATATATACCGACAATTATGATAATATATACAATAATTTTCAATAATAATGCAAAAAATCTTATAGTTAGGTGGAAAAAAAACATTATTCAGATAATCATAGACAATATTTGATTACAACCAAACGCTGCTGTGCCTATAAATATTATCTCGTGAATACTAACCATTACAAAAATTGCTTCAATAATAGAAAACTACAAATATTCAGGTGCAATGTAGGCTGTAATTTATTGTGCAAAGTAGTTTTAGATGAGTCCCGAAATGGTAAGATCACTTTTGGCAGATGGCGCCACAGTTTTCTTCATAAACTTAATGTTTTTTCATAAAATCATCACTTTTATCGAATTTAGAACTTTGAACCAACGTGCGAGTACAACTAAACAGGATGCATCGGCTGAATATTTTGCAAAAACACAGTAATGGTTGTTAACGTATTTTTTCTACCTCTGGGAAATTAGTCATGTGACTCCATGGGACGCAAACATATTTTTTATTAATTCTATTGTGATACTTAAGTTTGGAAAATGTACAACACTTAAAAATCTCTTTCAAACAACCTGCATTTAAATGAAGCGCCTTTTATATTAATCGCGTTTAGTTTACCCCTGGATTATCTGTCTAGATTCTAGAAAAAAACTTTACTGAGTCATCTCAAAAATTTGTTAATTCTTTTGTTATCGTTCAAAACATCTGACTATAACTTGAAGTCTATCTTTTCTTATCGCTCTAAATTTCATTCTCCATTCTTGACATTATTATATTTTTATTGTTTATTCAAAATCAGGCGTAACAACGAAATAGGACCTGATAAATCATAAGCACCTCAAAATGATAAATAAAAGCACACAAATGTTTAATCTGGCGTGACATTAATATGTTTGTATCATTTATGAATAATAAAAATCACAAACCGCGATATTAACGTTTATATCCTAATTTGCAAAATATTTAACGAACTGATAGCAAACAATATCGATAAAAGTTGCAAATTTAATTTCGGGAATTTAAAGAAAAAAGAAATTACGAACTTAGGCAGTGTGCGAATTGAATGAATCGCGTTAAAAATACTGGTTAAATTTAACCACCAATGCACTGTCATATTTTAGCCTGCTCCGCCTAATTTTAACATATTTTATTCAATGCGAAGTGTCAAAATTTAACCAAACGTCAAATTTTAACCACTTTCAATGCAATTCGCACACGGCCTTATAGCCCAGGAGCCCCCATACAATAAATTCCCGTCATCGCGCCCACTAAAATTTTAAATGAGGAATTAAAGATAAAGCCAAGGCGAATAAGATTCGCTTGGTCGGCGTGAATTTAGTTAGCCGGAAAGGCCGCGCATACTTGTTGCAATGTGGTGAATGACGGTGAAATGTCTTCATTATCACGGATTCTATTCCTGTTTCTTTCATTACACGCGTCCTTATGTTAGATGTAGAAATACCTTGGTTTGCTTGTGTTCAAGCTGCCGGAAGTATCGCGCAAACCATATTTTATTATGAACTAAAGCACTGTGTTTTATTATAAACTACAGTAATTTAGTTCATAAAAAAATTGGTTTGCGCGTTACCTTCGGCAGCTTGAAAGCAAGCAAACCAAGGTATTTCTACATCTAACATAAGGACGCGTGTAATGAAAGAAATAGAAATAGAATCCGTGATGATGGAGACATTTCACCACATTGCAACAAGTATGCGCGGCCTTTCCGGCTAACTAAATTCACGCCGACCAAGCGAATCTTATTCGTCTTGGCCTTATCTTTAATTCCTCATTTAAAATTTTAGTCGGTGCTCGATGACGAGAATTCCTTGTATGGTGGCTCCCCGTCTATTACTATATTATGCGAAAAAAAAATTGTTTTTGATAAGAAAACCAATTCATATTTTTTTTAAACGCTTTCCTCGCGCTTACGAGAATATTTATTTACATGAAAAACTAAGTGTTTAACCTTCTGAAGGCTAGAAAAGTGGTTTATTGTAAGCTTCTTATAATAGACATCAAGACTAGGTTAGGGTTACTGGTTCTAGTTCTATATTCAAAGACGTTTCCAAATTTTGTGTTTGACTCAAGGTAGGTACATTATATGTAGATTAATAGCGTCTTTAGTTGGCTTGTGTGTATTTCACAACATTACACAATATTGAATGTTTATCCTACTGGGCGCTATCCGCCATGCCAGTTCCCGTAGGAATAAAATATATACAATTCAGCATAAATTCCTGTATGTGTATGTGCCTACGTTAATATGTTTTTAAATTCAAAAACAGTTATAGGTAATCCGAAAGTTGGTAGGTGGGTTTGCACATCGAAAAAATAAGAAATGCAGTGGACTGACCAGTTTTATGACTGGAAGTACTTTAAGAGCAATTTGAATGAATTTTTATTGAAATACATTTAATTTACCTGTTTTGATGAGATCGAAAGAAAAATAATGCTAATTTGTGGACTTGTTTTTGTTGTTGGGTTTATTTTTGTCTTTTATTTCGTTTCTTGTTTCTGTTCTTTTGGAGGGACGTCATGTTTTTGAACGACTCTCAAGTCTGCTGTCTGAAATGGCTACAAGCCAAGAAATATCCAAACAAATTGATTGAAAGGAACGATGAAGATAAACAAAATTTTAATTAACAAATTCAAGTGTTCTATATCCTGTAGTAGAATCTTTGAAATATTTAATCATGTATCTCTGCATACGTCACATTAATGTAATTTATTTGTCTCTTAACATTTCTTACAGAAAGCGTCATCTGCCCTTCAAAAACTCTTCGTTTGCAGTTCATTGAAATATGGCCAGCCGAATCATTCGATTCTTGCAAATCCAGCAAATGGATATGCCAAATTCTGGTGTCGTGCAACTACAACTGAAAAACTACCTCTAGTTATTGCAACACGCTACAGCATTCCATTTCTACTGAACAAACCCGGTATTGGTTACTATGTCTCAGGTGAAATTTACGAAGTTGACAATAAAATGCTTGAAGTTTTGGACAATCTGGAAGACTGCCAAGATATTATTTCCAGAGAAGTGCACAATATGAACATTGGTGTGGGAGAAGGGTAAGTTTAAGAAGAAAAAAAAAATCTCACCACACGATTTTTTTGAACGCAATTTCAATTTCAGATATGTTCCATGCTGGGTTTACTTACTACAAAAATACCCAGAAAAACTGTTGTCCCTTGAATACTTATCATCGTACGAAAATAGCGGTGCCCATCCGTATGTGACAAGAAACAAGAGAACCCACAAGCATCCAGCTAATCAAGATCTTTCTTATTCATTGGAAGCAACAAGTGGTGCCTAGAGGAGGATATATAGTTAGTGTACCTATTTTAAGTGATTTATTTTTTTTGTTTGGTTTAAATGAAACCTCAGCACGATATTTTTTGTATTTTAAAGTGCATTTACTTAGTTTTATTGGAACTTTCCACTTTGTTTGTATTCCTTTTTTTCTCTAGTTATTTTGTTCTTAAAAATCGAGTTTAGCTTAAGTTCTAACTGCATATATACACAGAATATTCGTTGAATGAAATATAAGCTGTAAATAACTTTAATGCTTTCGTATACAAATCCATATTTTGTATGAAAATAAATAAATTTGCAGTTTAGCATACAAAAGAAAAAATTTAAAATAAACACTGATTTTTTTTTCATTGCAGTCAAAAGTCCAAATCTTATTTTGACAAATTGGTTTCTAGCTTTGATCATTTTTGAATAATAAAACTTCTTGTTGTGCGTGGGAAGTATGACGACAAATAGGTATCTTCTTTTGAAAGTAGTAGTCCAGAGGCATTTGGACTTGGATCTCTAGATTCTATAGATAGCTCGATTGGAGTTTTCTTAGGCCGTGTGCGAATTGGGTTAAAAAGTGGTTAAAACTTGACGTTTGGTTAAATTTTGACATTTCGCATTTAATAAAATGTGTTAGTATTAGACTAGCTGAGCAGGCTAAAAATTTTGACTAGTGGTTAAATTTACCAGTATTTATAACGCAATTCATCCAATTCGCACACGGCCCTACTCTTGTAATTCACTGAATTCAAATACTAGACTAGAAGCTCATCATCCAAAAGGCCAATAAACGAGATGACATAAGACCCAAAAAATCGAAAAGAAACAAGTTCCAAATGAAAGAAAACAGAATAGCGAAGATCCCTTATTCTGTGGACTAAGTAAAATTTCTCTTAACTGACGTTTACTAACCTTCATATGTATTCCACTGTGGAGGGTGGCTTACCTCCTCTGTCCATTCATTAGATGGCGTTACAATCGACTGACAACAACAAATAAGTTGTCAAGTATCAACGAAGCTTTACTATTCCGGGAGTAAATTATGTTTATTAATGATATTTATCGATGGATTAAAGCACTATTTACATGAGCACGAACATCGACCAACGAATGAACGAAAATTCGTCGATTTTGACATTTCTTTCATATGAGAGTTTTTAATTCGTCACGAATGAACAACCAAACACAAGGCAAGAATGATTTTTGAGGTTATACGCGCACGAACATTTTGTTCGTTGGGAGTGTGGATTGTATGTGGAATGCGAATTGGACTTGACGCAACGAACAGATCTGAATTCGCGACGAATATTGTATTTTCCGATGTTAATACATTTTAGGTAATTTAAGATCAAATTTTTATATTTTAAAATCTTCATAAATCGGTAAAGTAATTTAAACCACATTTCATCGTTTATTCATCGGTCGTCGGTCGTTCTCATGTGAACAGTCCTTAACTGCGTAACCAATGGAATAAGAGTGGAATAGGGTTTTTTTTTTGTTAATGTGACTGACTGGCAGACTAAAAACTCAAAAGCCCAATAGCCACATTAATAAAGAACGCCTATTCCACTCTTGTTCCACAGGTTAACTAACCCATAGAATGAGATCGAGTCCATGGGTTAAAATTTACAAATTAATAGCTGCAAGAGTCCAAATATGCCGTGTCATTTTCTGATTGCTTTATAAATTGAAATAGAGAAACATCTGTACTCTGTAACATGCATGTGTATTAAAACATAGCGTTTGGTTAAATTTTGACATTACGTGGTGAAAAAATAGTGTTAAAATTCAACTCGCTGCGGAGCAGGCTTAAATTGGACACAAGTGGTAAAATTTATTAACGTTTATTTAACTAATCAGCTAGCCAGCACTGTAATCAAGTGCGAATAGAACGCTCCAACTCACTTTATCTGTCAAATTCAATTTGTATTTGTAGGGCAATTGTTAACTAAAATCATTGATTAAGAAAAACAGGGATGGGTCTTATAAGAAACAAGTAAAGCATTTATCAAAGTAGTGTGAGTTTCACTTCTTTAAAGCTCGGTAAAATGACAGCAAAGAAAAAAGTTTGACAGTACAGGAGAAAAATTTGAAATTATCAGACATTTTTGGTGCTTCATTCACGTACATTTTACATGTAGCTAACGTTGCTTCCCGTACTTCATATTCAATGCATAAAACGTCGCAAAATTGGCCTGAGGGTTGCGTCTCGGATTAAGAAAAATAGCGAATATTTCAACCTAAGAGAGCGTATAACTCAGATCATTACCTTCGCGTAGCAAAGTAATTTGTCTTGACGCCATCAACGCTGTCTTTATTTCAATAATTGAAAGTTTTATCGCCGACACAACTGTTATTTTTTACTGGCCTTTTTATCGATTGCAATCCAAATTGTTATTGTTTGGCAAGGCAAATTTTGCTGTTCTGGCTAATGAGTAGTGAAAAAAACATGGGTTTTATTTCATATTTTGAATAACAAAATAATTAACCCAAAAACATTAATTCTTCCGTTTGCACCTTAATGTATGAAAATGTTTTGAAGAACATTAAGGCATTATTTGAGGCGCGCAAGTCTTTCAACTTTGAAATTTGCCAGAAAGTATGCAAGCATAGCAAAGAAATGTTTTGACCGGAAATTAGAGGCAGATCCTGAAACATAAGTTTAAAAAGTAACGGTCAATTTATTTTGAATGGCATCCAACATTTTTGAAAAAAATTACTTTTAAAAATTCATCCCAAAAATAACTGTTATGCATTTTCATAAAATTGATGCAAGAACTAAAGACAAATGTATGTTAAGTAGTCCCACATTACCAAATTTAAACCATTCAACTTGGAATCATAGTCGTTTCAATATTAGCAAACTTAATACGTTGTTTGGTTAAAAGCAGTAATGCAATCAAAATCACTATCAACGACAAATATTTGACTTGATTTTTTCCTCCTTTTCTTGACTCAAATAAATTCCAATTTCACACTGAAACTCTTGAAAATCTGAAGAGAAATGTCTAATAGCTAAAAGTTGTAAATTATAATTGACACCAGCGAGTTCAAAGACTTTAAGCTAATAACCAGTATTGAAAGAGAAACATTTGACTGCGAACATTAACAAAATTACAACTCAATCACTCTTAACGTTCGGTACCAGTTGGGAGATTATCCAATCAATCATATATCGCTAAGGCTAACATAGACTCTTATGGTCGTCACTTCCTCACGTTAAACGGTGAGAAGAAGTTTGCCGACTTCTGCTTTCCTACAAGTCGACCAAAGACTTAAGCCCATAACACGAAAAGTTATACATGTTCATCTCTAGCTGTGTGCAACCTATGAGATGAATTATAGCGCGTGTTGCGTTCTTTAATTTAAGATCTGACATAAGACATAGTGGTGAAGTCGGGCTTTGGTTTTTTTTTGTGTGCTTTATTTTTTAAGAATCCATAAATTATATTTGTGACAAGGAAGAAAGGAGTTCAACATTTGCAATTTCCTTGTTTTTCTGATTTAGTTGGTTTTAAGAAGACTTTTTGTTTGCATCGTAACTTCATTCCCTGGTTGTTTAAAATTATTGAAAAAAAAAAAAAAATATTTGGAAGAGCTTTTCTATAAATTGATAAAAATTGATCTGTCAAATGGTTCTTCGATTAGCTTAGCCTATTTGATTGTAAATTGAACGTGTCCATCGATTTTTGACATTTCTTCAATCTTTTGCAACCCAAGTGATGCCAAATTTTCAATGTAATTAATCTTTAGGGCGTGTACGAATTGGATGAATTGTGGTTAAAAACTATGAATTTTTAACCACTACTGACATATTTTAACCTGCTCCACAGATAGTCTATTTTTTAACACATTTTATTCAATGCGGAGTGTCAAAATTAAACGAAACGTCAAGTTTTAACCACTTTTTAACCCAATTCGCACACGGCCTAAGACAATTTGCCAATGAGTGTCTGAAGAACATAAAGAACCAGAATAACAACCATGAGAATTTTATGACATCAACGTGTCCCGTCATAAAATCGTCCAGTCCTATTCCCTTCGAAGATAACTCTAATGTGACATCTTTGCCCTCGTCACAATATTTCTCTTCATTTTTTGCGACTTCTCATAGTCAATTAAAAGCCAACCAATTTAAAGCCTACACAATTTGCACATATTATGCTCGTATGTAAGATTTTTTTTTATCTCTTCCGTTCACGCCATGCATAAAAATTACCATATAAATGAACTTTCTGATGGCCTGAAAAAAAAAATTGTCTATATCTATCTAACTTTTGCCCTAGGCGCTCTCTGTCAAGCCCAGTCCACTGATGTGGATGCCGGAAACTCCATTATAACGTCTAGCGATGTGATCGCACTTTAAAAATCACATGCTGTCTACAGCTGGTATATAAAACAGTGCCATGGCGCATGGGCTCGTATAGCGAACAAAACAATAACACACTATGCCAATTTATTTGAAAAAAACCATATCTTCTTGATATCAAAATAAACAAACAAAAATCGTTACACATTTTTTTCTCGGTCTTGTCTCCACTCTGACTCCAGTCATGAGTGTATCATGTCAATTCCCGCAATAATCATTGCGCCACCACCACCGCAGCCGTCACCAACTCAAAAACCGATCCCGGTCCCATTTGAAATCCCCAAATTGAAAAAAAAAAACATAACACAAATATTTTTCTAAAAGAAAACAAAAAATTCAGTGCACAATATTCTCAATCCCACTGCCATTGCCACTTACACTTTCCGCCCTCCTCATAATCTTTGGCCCACGAAAAGTAACCACACACACTCGATCTCATTGAAGACCTAAAAAGCGTCCAAGTGAAGGAAACTCCACAACCGACTCGCGCCCTCTAAAAAATGCGCCGAAGCACAGTGCTTCTCGTCATTGGCACTACTCTACTCAGTACTCGGCAGTCGGCACCATGGAAGGACTTCAGTCAGTCTTCCGTTGGCCGTCATCGTGACTGGGTTATTGCTTAAGAATCGACACCCTCTCGACTCCATGTGGGGTTCTATCTTCTTTCGTATTATGAATGTTCAAGTGGATAGTGTTTAACAATTAACAAAAAAAAAGGAAAACCTAAAAAAAGAATCTTGATAAAGAATAAAAAAATTAAATTGCCACTCGCCCGGCGATCGTTAAAAATATCGTTTTACCATTATTTTTATTTGACGACAACAACGCATTTTTGCACTGCAACATAGCAAAAGGCTTTAAAAATATTTTCAAGCGTGTATAGAGTAGCTCGTAAAGGAAGTCGCGCGAGGCTTTTTAGTAAGCAGCTTTGCGTTTGGTTTTGAGTGAGTTCTGAGAGCGCGGGTGAAGGCGAAAGATTAGCATACCGGCTGGCATCAAGCAGCATTGTTAGTGGATGACAAACGAATCGGGCCGGAGACGGAGAGTTGTGAATCGAATCGAAATCGCGTTTGCGGTAGCAAAGGCGCAGTTGCTGCAAAGCTAAACGAACCAAACTGCTGAGACATGACAGAAATTCCTAATCCGACCACGATATGATTTTTTTTGCAGTCTTGTATCTAGATATACGACTCAACAGCTTCAACAACTCATGTGAATGGAAGGAGGAACAGAGCTCAGAGGACACGCATATTAACTGGACGTGAGCTCAAGAATACAGGAGCAACGGTTGTTTTTTTTTCTTTTTTTTCTAGTTCGATTTGTGTTCGTTATTTTTCAACGTAAACGGGTAGCCCAAGGTGAGGAAAAGTCAAAGTCATCAGAGCTCTTATTGTTTCCGTTTGTGAGTATACAATTCGATTAGTGGATCTATCATCTTTCTGTCTAATGACGTACCATTGAAATCGAACAGATGGTTCTTGAGAAGCACTTGGCAAATTTATGTTTTGTTATTGATTTGTAATTTGATTGACTGTCGGGTGCCGGGAAAAAAAAACAACAAAATGGGAACACCCCTTTTCGAAATTGTTGATATTTGAATGAGTACAGTGTGCGACGGGTGGCATTGGGTTCAGTTGTATTTAAATTTTAAATTTTGTTAGAGAATGTAAACAAACTAATTATTTGACTATCTGAACGCGCGTAATCGGGAAAACGCAAAAACAGGAATGAGAAATTTCCGAAATGTCAAATGCATGCGTTATAAATAAATAATTAATAATGGTTCTTTAATATTGCTTGACTTCAAAATTCCTGTGTACATTATCAATTTACCTGAACTGTCAGTCGTTATGGCAAAAACTCTAATGTTTTCTTTTACTTTTTCGGCTGTTTTTGTAAAAACTGTTAAAAATCGAGGAGTGGGGATGAAATTTTGTGAAAGGAACACTTGACAGCCTAAATCTCCCAAATGCACAAAATTATATCAAACGTCAACAAAATTCAATACACTTCTTATGGTTTGACAGAACTTACAAGAACTGCCACAAGAAAAGTTTGTGGCTAAAATCGGCAGATAGGGGAAATATTTTTCTCCTTCACAAGTGTCAGAACTTACAAAAATCGGGATTAACTGGGTGAAAAAATGTAGTGCGATACAATGTGCAGCTGAGCCTGTAGCTTGTAGCTTGATGTGTAGTACAAGTTGAGCGAACTTCAACAAATTTGGCAGTTCACCAGATCTACTGAACGCAATTCATTCCCGCCCCAAAAATAAAGACAATACAATACGAAATTCAGTAGACGGCAGACATGGAAAATACAACAACAAAATTTATTGAAATTGTTAAATCCCGTAATATATTATGGGAATTTACAAAAATGTTAAAAAAAAACCAAAATATTTTGACAGCTTCCTATTTTGTTGCGCTACACATTAGGCCAGTTCCACCTAACAACATCTCACTGAGATCTCAATGTCATTTTGACTGAGGCAAAATCATTAGGCGGAACAAAATTCTCAGTTACCTTACAAATTGTTGTTGTGCATATGTCAATCAGCCAAAATAGCTGAGAGAGAAATCGAATCCAAAAAATTTTCATCTCAGAAATCTCAGAAAAAAATCTCAATTCTCAGCTGAGATTTTTTGTTCCACCTAATAAATCTCTCAGATCTCTGAGATCTCAATGAGATGTTGTTAGGTGGAACTGGCCGATTATATTCCACTGTTGCTACACAATAAGCTATTTTAATGACGTTTTTGGCGATAGCGAATTTTTTGGGCTACAGCTACATCTTATTGTATTCAGCCAGTAAAAGAACAGAAAAGTGGGAGATTTTGGGAGTTTTCGTCAGTTTTTGGCAGTTTTAGGGAGTAAAAGAAAAAACCTAAGATCAGATCCATATCGATTGTAGCAATTGAAATAAGATCAGCTGTTAAACTAAACTCAAGCTAGTCTCATATCAATCAACTGACAGATTGACTTTGTATAAGATTGCATGCACATGAGATACCAGATACATACACAAAAGTGTGTTAAGGCAGAACTTTTGAACATATTTGCATATCTATTATATTCTTTTGTAAAATCAAAGTGAATTTCTTGAATCGAGACATGCATATTAATCAGAAAGATTAATTTCTGCCCATAGCTGTTCACGTAAGAAAAAACAAAACAGTGATTTTCATTTTTAGATTTTAACTACTGCAGTTAACCGATTGTCATTCAATTTCAGCAACAAAACCAAAATACCTACTTTCACCTCTGTCATTCCCAAATCAAACAGACACAAAAAGGAATAAGAGGAATTTGTTTACGTCGCTAAGTGTAGAGTGTATGTAACAGAACAGCATAGTAATGCAAACACTAGTAGGCAGGCCATTGCTCCCTAGATAATGGCGCGCAACAGTCGTTTTTACTTTTTTAATTTAAATTTTGTTCTTTCATTATTACATATTAAAACTCAACCCCACACTATAAACACAATTGAAAGGGCTCGACCAATTTCAAACAACCTAGAGCTTCTGTCAAACAAGACAAGATAGTTATCTTTTCGTTCTGGTTCCTTGTTCTGGGGGATTACATTATTTACATCATCCAGTGTGCGCCCGCCATGCCATCTCACAGCTGAAATCTTGAAAGGGCTCTCCGCAATCAGCTGTACATAATACGTTTTTGAATTAATTTTTTCGACGGTTTGTTTAATTTCTAAACACAGGTCCATCCATCAATTGAAAATTGAACGGTTTTTTGGTTTTGTATTTTCATTCAGTCAATGTAATTTTTTTCCTTTCCCGTTGTGTTTGTTTTTTTTTTGATAACAGAATATAAACAACATGAATTAATGTAATTCAAGTCTCGAAGCGGGTGTGGGCATAATTAATTACATAAACCATACGCAACGCATGCCGGTAAAGTAACGGTAGTTAAATAAAATAATTACATTTACTGTAGAAAAACGCCCTCTATTTGGAAAAGAATTAATTGAGGACGTAAAGCAGGCCATAAACACACAAAAATGAATTTGTAAACAAAAAACTATACTGATCAGGCTTAGGTTTCGTGTCAGATTTACATTTCTGACAGATTAGTTCTGTTCCTGTCATAAAATTGTCGTAGACAATTGTCTTTCGTGATAACTGAAAAAATTCATTTATATTCATCTGTGTTAAACAAAAAAATTGACAGAAGTAGGAGACGTTCATCAGAAATGCTAATCATTTCTTTCGTTTGTTATAATTATAATTATTCGATATCGAAAGTATCGATACGAGAACGAGATGTCGAAGTTTCTGATGATGTATGTGTAAGTGACAATTCATTGAAAACACTGTCGGTTTAAATTATAGTCTTCGATGATGGACATACAATTTTTGTACTGACTACACTTTTTAAGGCCTGTCAGAGTTCTATAGTGACATATGCATGTCAAAATGTGACGTTTATTGATGATTTTATGTCGAATATGCTTTGAGAAAATTTTTTTGCTCGTAGCTTTATGAGTTTTTTTTTATGCGTTCATGCGTCATTTTATTAGAATAAGATTTGAATACATTTTCTAAACAAATACTTTTATGCTCATTCGCATATTTTATTACGAAACAAAACTGAAGTAAAACCATTCATCATGGGAATTTCTCAGTTTTTATATTTAGACAATGATTGTCCTGCTGTTTTTATTATGAATGGGACTGGGGGTACTTTTGTTATTTTCTCGGAATAAGTAGTAGATAAACATTAAAAACATTGCACACACGCTACACGCATGAGTTGTGTTAATTGATATAATGTAATTCATCAGCACTCCTTAGGAACAAATGGAAATGAGATATTTTATTATGGTGACATGACGCAAAGTTCAATTTTAGAATTTGAACAAAAGCAGAAACAGAAATCGCAAGAATTCACAAATCAAAAGCCCTTATTGCGTTAAGTAACAAGACGTCTGAAGGGTCAGGTAGTTATCAATATTATTTGACATTTCTTGACAGATCTTATGTCGTTTTCCATTGGTCTTTTTTGACGTTTCTTCTTCTGCCTCCAATGGAACGGGTTATGATGAAAGTGTCATTCTTCGGACGTTTCTGTTTTCAAAACGGAAGAGTTCTGCTCTTCTCAGAAGCATTCCGTCTGTCAAAGTCAGTCTGGACTCTTCCGAATGCTTCTGGACTGCCAATGGAAACGACATTATACTCGGATAAATTCGCACAAACATTCCACCTGCCTTCTGTCAAACTTGACATCTGCCAATGTCTATCCGAGTCTATTTCCTAAAACCATTAAAAACCAATTTAAAATTCACTGAACTCTCCATAAATTTATTATTAGCGGAATGCATCATTGAAGAGAGACAATGACCAGAACGCAAACGAATCGAACACGCTTGAGAAACCAAGAAAAAAAAACTACACAATCAATGATTTCTGTATCCAAATTCCGAAGAACTATAGCTTTGGCTAATTGCCGCTCTATAGAAACCCCCAATCACGATGGACAACAAACAATTCCCGAGTCAGTAACGCTCTTTGATGATCATGATCATTCTAACCTCCCATAAACACCACCACGAACATCTTTTTTATTGCTGGACGAGACGTCTAAAAGAATGGTGAGGGTGCTGGCGGTTGTCGCATGTCGCCGTTGCTGGTTCAATATAAAAATGACGTAATTTAGAGGAGTTCGATTCATTGTTAGTCACTGATTGTCCCAAAACAAACCGAAATATTAGTCCGATTTTGGATCGATGATTATACATTTTCGGATCGTGTGGCTTCCGTTGTTTTTATGTTGGGGATGAATGAGGAGGGGAGAGCTTTTAAATATTCATCGTGTGTCTTGCATGTGCGTGTGCTTGTCTGATCATCCATAGTTTGTTTTGCTCTTCCATTTTCAGGCGAGTCTGGAAGTTGACACTGAAGCGAGCATTGTCGATGGGCGGTCGCGTTTGTTCGTGGAGCGAATTCTAGTCTTTTAAATGATTGATCGAAGGACAGCAGTAGTCCATCATACAATAATAACACCGGATACAGTGGTGCTCGGTGGAGCCAGTTTAAAAAGAATTCAAAACAAACAAACAAACTAAACAATAAAATGTGCTACATTATCATCACAGGGGGCAGCCTGGTTTGGTTTATCTTGAGCCTGATCGCTGATATGTTTATCGTGTCGGCAATAGTCACGCCAAAGTGGCTGATTGGTCCCCACGTTGAGTTGGAGGCTTCGGGTGCATCAAATCTCACTGCCCACAGGTATCCGTCGGTTGGCATTTATTCGCGCTGCAAAACCATGGCCCAGATGGGTTTTCGCTGTGGGAGATTCGATTTAGATGGCTTCAGTACGGATGGCCAAGTGTATCCGGGCGAATGGAAGGCGGCAATGTTCTTCATATCGTTGGGATTTGCTATCCTTACAACAACTGTGTTCCTGACGCTTCTCACCTGTTGCCGGCAATCGGTGTTTGGCAAGAGTATCCACAATATTACAGCCTGTGCTCAGGTTGTTGCTGGTAAGGAAAAAATAAATAAATAAACGACACATCACAGAGCAGTTGAGTTGTCATTAATTTTGTGTGACTTTTTGTTTGCTTGTATTGCAGGAATCAGCGTAATGATGACGATATTTCTGCATCCGATGGGATGGGGCGCGCCAAGGGTGTTGGCGCTCTGTGGACCTGGTGCTGAGCCATTCTATCCATCAATGTGCAGCGTGGGTGAGGATTTAACAAGAAATTTTTTTTCTTTATTTTTGTAGCTAGCTAGTTGCATTTTTATTAAGTTAAGACCCTATTCTACTATGTTTGTTTGTGTGTAGTTTTATGATGAGGCGAGAAGGTGTGTGTTAAAAGATGGCAATTTAAGCGAGGGTCAAGATTATATGGGAGTGGGTGAAGTGAGCAGTCTTGGAGCAACGGAGTGGGTTCGATAGTTAAGTTGGAGATTGTAATCCTACTTTATAAAAAGAGATATTTAATGGAAGGAGTAGTGTTTCGAAGGGATTACCTTCCAAGCATTGTAAGAAAGCGAGTAGGCAGTTGTTCAACTCTTTGTCAGGGATTAAAGAAACGAAGGCCTATCGAATGATAAATCTTTTGTAGAAAATTCAATTGGTCTAAAAGGAATCTTGAAAAATGAAATATTTGTTTGGCCAGAAGCTACGATATCAATGACTTAATTTGTTGGTCAACTTCTTCCTAAACTTTATTTTGTTGATCAACATTTGACTTATTCTCTGTAGGAAGTATGGAATATGCTTATTTAAACAAAGTAAAGTTTTAATGCTGTTAAGCCTTTATTTCGGCATAATTCAAACTCATCTTTTAACGACAGTTACAAACCCTCTTCGAATCACACCATCCACCTCGTTTTCCTATGGCCACACAGTGAAGTGCACAGGCAGAGTCGTTGAAAGCAAATCCTTTAACATTGAAACTCAAAATATCACAAGTTGCACGTTTCTGACGGGAGGGAATTCCAGTCTCCAAAGCATCAGGCTTGCCATCGAATTCAAGTTCAGTTGGAATTTCCAGATCGGAGGCAATTGGGACAGCTGAGGCAAGTGCACACACCACTCCAAGGAGAACAGTAAAGAAAATTGCAAACTGCATTTTCAAGTGCGATGTTTAAAGTAACAACTTTTAAGGAATGACTTTAGTCTAGCAAAGTATTGGCTTTTATACTTATTCCTAAGTTCTACCTTTGCAATAAACTAAAGGTAATGCACCATAAAAACAAAAGGAATTTTGAGAACAATAGAAAATTGTTTTAATGAAAACAATCGTTCGTTAATAGTTAAACAAACAAAAGGATGTTTATTTATTGTATAAACATGTTTTCAATCTGCACTTGTTAATCAAACTAACCTTTGTCTAACAGCTGGGAAATCAAGGTCAACGATTAACTCCTACTATAAAAGCTAAAGCTTTGAAAACTGCGAACATCATTTTCGCAAAAGTTTCAATCCATAATATACTCAGTTGCAACTCATTTCGAACGACAATATAATGCGTTTTTTAATTGCTGGTACTGTGCTCCTTGGGATCATCTGTGCATTTGCCTTAGCGGTCCCAATTGCTTCCGATCTGGAAATGCCAACCGAACTGGAGTTCGATGGCAAACCTGATGATTTAGAGTTAGGTCTTCCTGCTCGGCAGAAGCGAGCTACTTGTGATATTTTGAGTTTTACGATAAATGACTTTTCCTTAAGTGACTCGGCATGCAAACTCCACTGTGTGGCTAAGGGAAAACGAGGTGGTTGGTGCGATTCGAAGAGAGTTTGTAACTGTCGTTAAAAATAATAATAAAAAGTTTTCGAAATAAAAGCATTTGTTTTTAGTTTCATCTTGTTTTATTTAAAATCAAAAACTATACGTTTCTGTACACAGCGAGGTAATCTGATAAGCTTCCGAAGACATAACTAAACTGTATCCAACGAAAAAAATTAAAATTTAGCTATTTTCTAGCCGTTAAAATATTTTTCTTCAAGTGAAAAAGTACATATATAAAATTGGAGAACAAGAGTAAAATTGTTTATATAATTAGCTGAAAAAGTGCATCTTCGTTAAGTTAAAAAAAAGAAATGATTACTTACTTACTTACTTATGGTGGCGCTACAGTCCAGGTCGGACCAGGACCTAGCCCAACAAGCTTCTCCAGTCAGCTCGGTCCCTGGCTAGCTGTCTCCAGTTTTGCACGCCAAGTTGGTTCAGGTCCTCTACCACCTGTGTGCTCCACCGGAGTCGCGGTCTTCCTCTTCTGCGACGTCCTTCCGGGTTGGATTCGAAGACTCTACGAGCCGGAGCATTATTTTCCATTCGCTCAGCATGACCCAACCATCTAAGACCTTTACTTTTCTGGCTAGGTCAGTGTCGCTGTACAGCTCATACAGTTCTTGGTAGAATATTCGTCTCCATTCTCCATTAATGCAGACAGGACCAAAAATGACTCGAAGAATTTTTATCTCAAAGCATCCCAAAGCGTTTTCATCAGATGTTGTCATGGTCCATGTCTCTGCACCATACATGAGGACCGGGATGATGAGAGTTTTGTAGTCTGTCACTTTAGTTGTTCGGGAGAGAACTTTACTACTCAATTTCGTTTTAAGTCCAAAGAAGCAGCGATTGGCAAGAGTGATTATTCGTTTGATTTCAGCGCTGGTGTTGTTGTCTGAGTTGATAGCGGATCCAAGGTAGACAAAGTCCTTAACTACCTCGAAGTTAAATCTGTCTATGTTGATGTTTGCTCCAAAACGTCGAAGTTGGTAGTCCTGTCTTGTCGACAGCATTAACTTGGTCTTGCCCTCGTTAACCGCTAGACCCATCTTCCTGGCCTCCGTCTCAAAGCTCACAAACGCTCCACTGACATCACGCTGTATTTTTCCAATAATGTCAATGTCGTCTGCGTATCATAGTATCTGGACAGACTTTTGAAAGATTGTGCCTCTGGTGTTGGCATTGGAGCTTTACACAATCTCTTAAAGAATGATGTTGAAGAAATCGCATGACAACGCATCGCCTTGTCTAAAACCTTTTTTGACATCAAAAGCGTCCGTTAGGTTTTTTCCGACCATGATGGAACAGCGTGAATTTTCCACTGTCATCTTACAAGACATTGCTCTATATAGTTGGTCTCTATAGACGCTGTCACACGCGGGCTTGAAATCTATGAAAAGGTGGTCGGTATCGATTTGAAGTTCCTGGGTCTTCTGCAAGATCTGCTGTTGGGTGAATATTTGATCGATGGTGGACTTTCCGGGTCTGAAGCCACACTGATAAGGACCTACTAGGTTGTTGACGAAGGGCTTCAAACGTTCACACAGCACGGCAGACAAAATCTTATAGGCGATGATTAGGAGACTTATACTTCTGTAGTTGGTGCAGTTCAGGGGATATCCTTTTTTGAGGATCGGGCATACGATGCTGAGGTTCCATTCATCGAGCATGCTTTCCTCCGACCAAATTTTGCAGATGAGCTGGTGCATGCTCCTAACCAAATCATCTCCAGCTGCTTTGTACAGTTCGGCGGCTAGCCCGTCTGCTCCTAAAAAATGATTGCAGTTTCTAAATTGAGGAACGGAGCGTCGTTTTTAATTAACAATCTGAAATCTAAAAACTGATTCCGTTTTTAAAATCAGAAGGGAATCTGTCTTCTTTTCGGAATCAGAACTGTCACTTTTGCCCAATTGAACGCATTCAGAACGCTTTTTTTCACATCTCACTTCCAGAGTGGCAATTAAAATGCCATAAGAATATCTGTTAGAATTCACAAAGTAAAATTAATGTCACTTCCGTCCGAAAAAAAGAGTTAATAGAACTGTTTTAGAAGTTCTACTTTAAATAATTATGGCTGAAACACAAACACGCTTTATTTTTGGCTTCGCCTGACGTTTACGACTTCAGCCATAACAATTCAATGGATACTATCACAATGAAGCTTCGACTACAAGTACATAATAAGTCCGTTCTTTTTTCGGTAGTTTTGTGAAACTGTCAAATTTCGAGGAGTGAGGATGAAATTTTGTAACTTTCCTTAGAAATAAAAGAAAATATTGACTGCAAAAATCTAACAAAAGAGTACTAGAGAGAAACATCAAACGAGATGACTTATGAATTATGATGATTTATTTTCTTTCTTTGTTGATTCTTTTTTAATATATTTTAAGCACACACTCAAGGGGTTTTTATATCCTTATTATGCCATAGACACAGTGAGTGCTTTAGGAAAGGGGGAAGGGGTTGGAGAAGAGATGCCGGTGTACATTGGTCTTAAATGCCTGAACACTGCAATGATCGGGAAAGACAGAGTGTGGAAGAGAGTTCGCGTAGTACCGCTAAAGAACTATTCTCTATACTTGAGTGTACGAGCGAAGTTGGGCTCGAGGATAAACTGATGGGCATTCCTGGAAGCGCGGGTATTACGGTTTAATTGTTTAAGGGGTAGAATGCAACTTCCTATTTCACTAGAGCAATTACCGTAGAAGTAACGATAAAACAAGGAGAGACAAGAAACGTTACGACGCTGTTTCAATGAAGTGAATGAGTTAGTGATGTCTCTGTCACATATCATTCTTACTGCTCTTTTTTGTATACCATCCAAGAGTATGTAGCTGGAGCACCAGCCCAAAGATGGGAATTGTACTCAAGCTTTGGACGGATATAAGTCTTGTAGATAATAGCTAGATCAGATGGGGAGACAAAATTCTTGCACCGTCTTAAGAAACCAAAACATCTTGCGGCATTTTTGGCAACATCGCGTATGTGCTCGGTCCACAAGAGGTGGTCAGTGATGCACATACCGAGAATCTCGAGATGTTTGGTCTCATTGATGCAAGTGCCACTCATAGACAGCGGCAAGGGAGGTATATCTCGCTTCATCGATACAAGACAGCATTGAGTTTTCGAAGCATTTAACTCTTAAACGGTTTTTAATTTCCCATTGTACAATGTTGTGTAAGTCAGAGTTCAATGAGCTTATCATTGTGTTGAAATGTAAAAAAAAAAAAAATGCTTTCTAACTGCTCCATTTCCTGAATAATAGATATATTAAAATAGAGTGGCGCGACAGCTCTTGAAGAGCCAAGGCCTAAGCGACTTACTCTCATTAACAATTCTTTGAGTGTGTGTGTGGGACCTACAAATTAACACCGATTCCGAACGGCAAAGTTGGGAAGCACTTTTTCATGACAGATTGATACTCGTGAAAGATGAAATAAAAACTTCATGGTCACAAGTAGGACTCGAACCCACAACGTTCTGCTTAGCAGCCAACGCACATAACCACTAAGCCACAGTTTTGACAGAACTTCCAACACTCCCGCAAGCCTTTTTTGGTGTAAAATAGGGAGTTAGGGAAATATTTTTCTCTTTAAAAAGTGACAGAACTTACAAGATACTTGAGTAAAAGAAAAAAAAAGTGTAAGAACTTGCGAGTTTAAGTGAGTTTTTGGAAGTTTTATGAAGTAAAAGAACAGATATAATGTTACGTTAAGACGTTAAGTGACTCCAAACGTTAACTCTACTTCAAATATGCTGAACATTTGCTTTTTCTGACAGCTCGTTAACTATTAAAAAAAAGTCAAACAAATTTCATTTCTTTTCGGAGGGATGATGGAAGGAGAAATGCCATTGACGGCAACTTGAAGCGGATGCAACGTAACGTAGACGACGACGAAGCTTAAACCCGTTTGTGTTTTAGCCATTATTTATTAATCATACAAACGTAGATACATTTGACGGGCTCTTTGTTTTGTTTTTCTGCGTCCGCAACAATTAATTCTCCGACAAGGATATATGTAATTCCAATCCAATCCAATGCTGGCCTAAGAATCCCTTATAAAACCTCATAAGCGCATTTCTTAAATTTGTGTATATCGAATGTGATTCACGTACCTTGTCATAAGCAAATTGAACATAGATTTATAAGTTTGTTTATTTAAATAAAACAGTTTTTGTATCGTACCCCAGTCTACGAGTCTCATTTCATATGTATGCAATTCATATGTTAGCTTATAAGATTATTATTTTAACCAATACTTGTAAAGATTCTGAGTCGTATCTCGTATTGCAAGGAGAAGCAATTTCATATAAGAACTGAAGTAATAGAACTAGAACTTCAGCCAGCGAACAGGACAGTCTTTTTTGTTGGTTTTTTTTTAGCAAATGGTTTTTTCCCAACGATAAAAAGTGTTTTGTTTTACGCGATTAAATTACTAGTTTTTGTACATTATGTATTCAGAACGATAATCTGTTTTTTTTTTTTTTTTTTTTAAGGAATCTCTTTTTACTGTGCGGTCATTGGATCTCTTTTATGCTTCGTTTGCGCTGGAATAAGTCTCAAGGCCGAATCGTCGAATATGCGAACGAGAGTGAGACGTCGTGTTGAAGAAGGTGATCGACTCGTGTGTATTCCATAAAAACAAAACAACCCTATACCAGTTAACAAAATTAATCACAATCCCTGAAAAATACTTAAAAACAAAACAAATATTCTACAATTTATTTTTAGCTTTAAGGAACAAAAACCAATATCATTTATTTTTTGTTGATTTTAATATTTTAAAATACTTTTCTTATCAATTTAAAATTTGTAACTTAATTTTCTTAAGGATAACGATATGGTAAGGATAAAAATACCAATTTATTATTTTTTGTTTTAATAAATCATAAATCACAACAAAATATTGTAAATTGTTTAGAGTTAAAAAAAAAAAAATAAAGAATTAAATTATTTACAGACTCAAGTTGAAATTTTGTTATTTACTTTCGTTTCCCTTTTGACTTCTTGGTTGTTTGTGATTCGGCGGCAGCTGTTTTGGGATTATCTTTAGGAATATAAACCCCGTGGTTGGTCTTTTTCAAATGAGCAAACAGTTTGTTCTTGGATGGAAAGGTGGCGTTGCAAGTGACACAACTGTGGAGTGACGTGGTGCATGTAGAATCTTTTTCGTGGTTATTTGTTGAACTATGATTCTCGTTGATGGGGTCTTTAGTTTCTGGCTGAGGTGGTTGCACCTCGGTTGGATTGGATTTCTTTTGAGCTTTTTTGTTCTTTGATTTTTTAGCCGCCTTCTTGTTTGTTCCCCAATCATCGTCGCTTTCGTCTGCTTCCTTTTCAATGTTGGCCAATGGAGGAACCTCAACGGCTTCGTTAATTTCTTCTTCGCTAGAATCCCCCACTTCTAGTTTGGCAGCACCCTTCTTGGCCTTTTTGTTCTTTTTGGTTTTTGATTTCTTTGTAGACGCAACGAAAACCGGTTTGATCTCTTCTTCCTCTTCCTGATCAATATCCTCTTCGTCAAGCTCTAAATCATTCAATTCATCGTATAACTCTGAGTCCAAAATCTCATCGTCCTCCATGCCATCCAAATCACTTGGAATATCGTTCACATCGTCTTCGTCAGACATATAGAAATCGTCGTCATCCAAGTCATCTAACTCGACAATTTGGATTCTTTTTTTATGCTTTCCCTCCTCTTCAAATGACTTATCCTCGTCCTTCATTTCTCGCACGAGCCTCTCAATGTTTTCCTTATGTTTTTTGCTGGTTTCATGATTCGCAAAGGCATTTTCATTCGAGAATGCTCGATTACATGCAACGCAGTACAGATCATCGACAAATTCGTCTTTTTTCTCTTCATCAGAATTTTCAGACTCATCGGCTTCCGAACCTGAATCTCCGTCGTATTCCTGCTCGAGTTGCTTCAGCTGTTCTTCGAAGCCTTCATTGAAGACATTCGTGTTGGCTTTTTGCATCTCCTCGAGCTCTCGATTGCGTTTTCTGATTTGTTCCAAACGATTTTGTTCCTGTTTCTGGCGATTGAGAGCGGCTTTTTCTTCAAGTAGCTTCTTGTTGGCTTGAACACGTTTGTCTCTCTTCCGGATGAAGGACACCAAATTCCTTACCTACAAACAACAAATTCAGATATTAGAATACCCATTTTTTTATTTACCAATTCTCTATTTACCTCTTCGTTTCTCTCCCTCTTCGCCTGTTGAACAATCTTCTTCATGTCCTTTTCGATATACCTCAACACCCGACGGTCTTTAATTCCAGTAATGTCATGGGGACACAGCCAAGTGTACGTCTTCTTCGTGCAATAACTCTGCCAATAAGCATAGAACGGTCCAACTACTTCCTCATAGTTACTCGTCGAGTTTCCAAACTTGGGAATATTCTCGATTTCTTCCTCGTCATCCATAAACTCTGCATCTTCGGCTGCGATATTCTCGAAAACTTCGGCATAGACTTTGTAAAAACCCTTGTCGTCATCTCCATAACCCTTGAAGCACGACACAGTGAAATATTGAAACAAATCTAAGCAATTCTCTTCGTATTCCGAGTTCTTGCCACGCAAAATCTGTTCCCGATGATTATCGTACCAGGCACGTTCGTGATGATCGGATAGAACTTCGTAGGCTTGCTGAATGAGTTGGAATTTTTCTTTGGCTTCATCCAGATTGTTCATATTCTTGTCCGGATGCCAGCGAAGGGCTAGTTTTCTGTAGGCAGTTTTGATGTCGCCCTCGGTGGCGTCGCGAGCAACACCGAGTTCTTCGTAATAGCACTTCATGATGTAATTTTGTCAATATTTGAGGAGAGGAAGCAACAAAAAAGAAAAGTTTAGCCCTTCGATAACAACAAGGAACGACTGAAATTGTTTAACTTTGCCAAGAAATTGGGAAACTTTTATAAATAATTTGTTGCTGTCAATTAAAATTACACATGCGTTTGGAAAATTTGCAAAAAGAAAACAAAACAAAAGTGAAATGTCAAAGTGACGTTTAGTGATGCCAAAATATAATCAATTTGCTTTAAGGGGGTTCTGGTATTGGATAATGAATTTGTGTGTACTTCCGGTATCCGGTTTCCGGAAACACGTAATCGGAAAAGCTTAAAGTTTCCAAAACAAAAGGCAAAGACGTTGAGTCTTGGTGACCAATTATTTCTTTAAAAAAATTTTTTTTTATTTGAATTGCATACAGTGACAGCTAGACAGCTTGCTATTCAATTGGATTCAAATGAGAAAAAACTTAAACTTACGGAAAGGTTGAAATATTGAAACATAAACACGCTTCAGCTTTCGTCTGCGTTACGATGCACTCGCTTCGAATTAGCTTTGAATGACATTTATTTCTCCATCTTGATAATCCTTCCAAAAACATATAAAATGTATGTATGTTAATGAGCAGTCAGACAAAGCAAATTTTCAGCATATTTGGACTAGAGATTCCGTTTGGAGACACATTACGTAACATTACGTACGAAGCGTTATTCATTGCAATAGCATGCATTGAATTTCTATTGCTGAACTTGCAAACGTCAAGCGAAGCCAAAGTTAAAGCCTGTTTGTGTTTCTGCCATCAATGATTTGTCTTAGTGGCTTCTGTGTGAATTGCGTTTTCTGCGAAGAATTAAGACAGAATCCAGATAAAATTATTTCGGTTACAAAACCCACATTTAAATAAACAAAGTTTTTTAAAAGTCAGCTATTTTGACGTGTTATTGAAAAGAGAGTCGGAAATTGCACTTTTGCCGATGCTGCAACGGAAAACTTAACAAGGAGAAATGAGAAAAAGACCCTTCGAAGGAAGAAAAGAGCATCCGCAGTTTCTCAGCTCAAAGATCTAGAATAATCACGGGGCAAGAACAACACCCGTCGTTACTTAAAATGGTCGAAGCAATTAGTTTCTGTTTTCAGAACCAGGACACATGCTTTCCGGAACAGTGAAGGAAACCTAGTCACCGAAGCATAGGGAAGTGAAGATAGAGGTAGAAAAAGCCATCCAAAAGCTAAAAAATAACTAGTCCGCCGGGTTGGATGGCATACTTGCGGAACTCTTTAAATATGAAGGAGGTGTTTTGATGAAACGCATGCACCAGGTCATCAACAAAGTGGGGAGGAAGAATGCATGCCGGCTGACTGGTCGGTAAGCTCCATATCCCGCATCTACAAAAAAGGCGATCCAATGTTATGCAAAAACTATTGTGTGCTTAATATTGCATACAAAATCCTATCCAACATACTGTGTGAGCATCTGAAACCATTCTTCAACACAATAATCGGCACGTACCAGTGTGGCTTTAGGCCAGAGCCAGACAGAACAACAATAGACCAAATATTCACACTAAGACAAATCCTGGAAAAGATCAATGAATTTCAAGTTGAAACCCACATCTTTCCATCGACTTCAAAGCTGCTTATGATAGCAATAGCATCCACCGTCAAAAGATTATGATAAGCAATACGCAGTAGAGTTTGCAAATGGGTAACAGCTCATCCAAGTTGCTTCAGCACATGCAGATGCAGTGTCATGTGATTTCTTCAACTAGTCCTGGAGCAGATGGTGCTCAAGGCAGGCGTGAGCACAGAAAACACTATCTTCAACAAATCCACCCAGCTTCTAAGCTATGCGGACGACATAGCCATCACAGGTCGATCCAAGAACACTCTGCAAGAGGCCTTCACAGCGATTGAAGAACAAAACAAAGTACTTGTTATCAACGAACAAAGCAACATCTGTCCACCACCTAGGACAAAACGTCACTGTTGGTAGCAACAATTTCGAGGTAGTTAAGGAGTTCACATGCCTTGGAAAAAACCCCACACCTTAGTGGAGATCTGAAGAAGAATTATCCTAGCGAACCGCTGCTGCTTCGGCTCGGCAAAAAAACTGGGTTCAAAACTCGTCACACTAAAGACAGAGTGCCTGCTATACAAAACTTTGATTTTACCAGTCCTACTCTAAGGCGGCGGGGCCGAGTACTGGACGATAAGTATAAAAGGGGAATTGATACTGGGCACTTTTGAAAGAAAAATTCTTCGATGGATTTTCGGTCCTGTATGCGACGATGGCGAATGGAGAAGAAGGTTCCACAGCGACCTGTACGAGCTGTACTAAGATATGGATGTAGTTCAGAAAGGCAAGAAAAGACGACTACATTGGCTCGGCCACATCGAGTGAATGGACGACAACGCTCCAAGGAAGAAAGCCTTTTCATCGCAGCCTCCAGGTTCAAGATGACAAGGAAGACCGAACCTACGGTACTAGGAGCAAGTGATTGCACACTTTATTTTTATTTTATTTTATATTATTTTATAATTTCAACTTTTGTTCAAACAGTGTTCCCGCTTTAACTAAGGAGATTAAATTAGAAATTTAAAACGAAAGATTTCTCTATACAATTCTCCATTGAAATATTAAAAATAGTGCACAAAACATGTCAATATAGACTCGAAGTATATTCCAATAAATTGCTTAATAAATCTGTTCACATGTTAGACCGGGTCTATGAAATAACTCCCACGAAGTAAGTCCCACTTTTAAAAACGAAATAAGTCCCACCAAAAATTGCTTAAAAAATGAAATAACTCTCACGAAAATAAGTCCCACCAAAATGAAATGATTTAAAAATTTACTTGAAATTAAATAACTCCCACTCAAAATGAAATAACTCCCCCTTGAATAATATATTTCTTAAATGAATTAAGTCCCACTTTCATAAACGAAATAAGTCCCACTTTTTCATTTTTTAATTTTTCCTGGCCTGAAGCCACATTGATTAAAAATTTAATAGTCTTGTTGTTTTTGAATATGTTTTTATTTTTATTTTTTCTTACAAAATGTTTAACTTCTTTCACTTTTTTTCTTACAACACATTCATCATGAATATAAATTTTACTTTAATTTGTTTAACTTACAACTTCATTTTATTTGCATATCAACAATGGAAAAAATAATTAAATACTTTTAAGGAGATACAAAAAAAAATCTTCAAATAATCTTCTCGAAACATATTAAACTGTGCAAACATTTTTCTCCAAATAAAAATAAACATTTGTTTCATTCATTTATGCTTAAAATATAAACTTATTCGCACGTTCACTAAATAGATTTAAGTTAAACAAAATTTGAAAAAAAATCATGGATCTAGTTTTTTATATTTTTAGTTAATTTAAAGGTAAAAAAAACTATTTGCTAAAGATTGTTATATTGCGATTCTATAGCTCGTCATGTTTTGGCCCCGAGAATTCATCGTGTGAGATGAATCCATTTTTGTCCTTGTCTTCGTGTTGGAAGATCTCTTCAACGAGTTTGTCGTTTTCTTTTAGCATGTTCTTGAGCTCCTCTGAGTCTTGGCCTTCAACGGCGGACATTTGTTTTTTCAAATATTCACTGACCTGAAAGGAAATGTTAATATAAAATTTAAGTTAAGTGCGATAGTTGAAAAAAGACAATAACAAAGTAACAAATAGAAATAATCGTGCTTTTTAAGCCGAGTTTGAATTGCGTTAAGAAATGACATTCGGTGTTAAATTAAGGATTAGTTCACACTTCAGAAAAAAAAACAGAAAATTATTTGACAGAAATTAAAACAAGACAAACAATTAAATTCATCGCAAAATATTCACCCCACTATTTAAACCATTAAACTTCATGCAGGACACTCTGGCGAATACGTACTAAATTTTTTTTACCATTATTTATATAATTTGACAACAAACCTTAACCATCTCCCAAAAACAAACAAAATGAACAACAAATGAAAACAAAAATCAAAAGTGCGACCCATACATAAACGTTTACCTCTTCGCGGCTCAGCATATTGTCTGAGTTGTCATCGATTTCCTTGAAAACATTTGTTGATTGTGGAGTATTGCCAATGTTGATCAATTCAACATCGAATAACAAAACAGCATTTGGTGGAATGACATTTCCAGCACCACGGTCACCATAACCCATGCTTGGAGGAATGGTCAATTTACGTTTTTCACCTTTAAAACAAGAAAAAAATCAACTCATTGACAAGAAGTACTTTTCTGACTGCAGTGACAAGAAGAGTGTAGAATTTTTTAATTGCTACACAATAAGAACAAGTGTCATACACTTACCGACACACATGCCCACTAAACCTTCGTCCCATCCCTTTATCACTTGTCCAGCACCCAATGTGAAGGTGAATGGTTGATCACGGTCCAAACTGAAAAAAAGAAAACGAAAAGGTGTTGTTAAATTTGACAGTTTTAAAAAGCATGTACAAGAAACCAACAAATCGTAGGGTAATGTGAATGTCATATTTTTGCGAGCAGTTTAGACACATGAACGGTATTTATGTCTGCTATATGTACTGTACTGTAGGTAATGATAAATTCTGTGTAACGCATTTGTCATATAATTTGATAGCACTCCAACCGAGCGCATATCTCTTCACACGATTCATCATTTTCTAATTTTATTTATGGAAAGAATGAACGGAAAGTACCTCCCTGTACCACCTCACTACGAGAAAAAGAAGACAACCGCCTTAGGTAAGCTATATGCAGTGGTAACGGCATATCGGTAGCGAAAAAAGAACAGACACAAAAAAGCGATTCTTTTAGCTGTCATGCATGATTATGCGAAAAGGGGAGTGAAAAGTGTTTTAAATATTTATCATACACCACGAGATAAAAAATAAACTTCCTTTTTTTGTCGTTTAATATTTAATTAAGGCGCCTCTGTTCTTTTTTCACAGACTGAGAACTTTCAAAAGAGACAAAACAGAAAAACGTCTGTAACCAATGTCCTGCCTAATGAATATAACGGTTACCTTAAGGCCAGCACCTTGTTGTCCTTCACAGAAACATGTCCCAATTTATTTATTGCATCGAAACATTCTCGTTTCTGTTTTTTTTCTGTTCAACTTTAAATTGTCCAAAAGTTTGTTTCATGTTTCCCAGGAGCCATTGCGCCGCGCCGACAAAAACTCCTTATTATCTATGACTTTTCTCGTTTGCATAGGTCTCTGTTCGCAGAATTTGCTGTTGCACCTCACACTCTCAATCAGTTTTATTTTTTTTTTCTACAAACATTCACCCCTTGGGTGACATTTTCAATAGAAAAAAAAAACTTGGTTTTATGTCATGTTGAACATCTTAAAGTTAGTTGCTTTCTTTGCAGAAGTTAATCTCTTGATAATATTCATCCATGAATAGCGGTATTTCTTGCAATACGAGTAGGAACACAAAAAAATTAATGGCGCACTAGCGGAACTCTATCTGTCAAAACTCAATGTTTAAGGTTTTTCGAAATTTTTTGACAGTGACACTTTAACCAAAATGTCCTTCTCCTACCATTTATATATGGTGGGAATATGGAACAATGGTGTCGTTATTGTTATTATTATCCCAGGTCTCCGCAGGCTTTATGCTGAGTTCAGACTCTGTTGAAGCGGGTGAAGTATCATTTATAAAGCTGTGGGTATTTTGCTTCTTAAGAAGCGTTTGCGTTTAAATATTTTATTCGATTCTCATGGGGTATCCAAGTTGTTCTTATTTGTTTTTTTTTTTTTATATACCGTTAGAAAGTTACAAACATGGGGGAGTAGCATATTCGCGAATAACATTGCATACAAATGTCATTGTAAAGCAAGCGGGTTTTTTTTTTCGTCTTCGTGTGCTTATTGCTGTTTACGTTTTTTTTAAAGAATATTTTCACATGTTTTCCGATTTCGAGGTGGATTACTTTTAGAGTAGACAACGGGATTTAGTCTGCTTTTTGGTTGGATTTACCTATTTGTATGAATTTTTATTGCATGTATTGTATACGTTCAGTCATGAATATCTAGTGAAAATGTCATATGGTTGTTTCATTTTTATGGTTATCTTATGGCTGTATGTGCGGATTTTGGAAGATTTGACAGGTAAGAAGAAAAGGGGACACTTTTTTATGACCGATTAAAGAAGATGGCGTAAATTAATAATAATTGATATTATAAAGTAAATAAGTAAATGTGTAAGATGACAATAGAAACCTCACGCTGTTCCATCATGGTCGGAAAAAACCTAACGGACGCTTTTGTTGTCAAAAAAGGTTTTAGACAAGGCGATGCGTTGTGATGCGGTTTTTTCAACATCATTCTTGACAAGATTGTGCAAGGCTTCAACGTCAACACCCAGAGGCACAATCTTTCAAAAGTCCGTCCAGCTACTAGGATACGCGGACGACATTGACATAATTGGAAGAACACAGCGTGATGTCAGTGGAGCGTTTGTGAGCCTTGAGACGGAGGCCAGGAAGATGGGTCTAGCGGTTAACGAGGGCAAGACCAAGTTAATGCTGTCGACAAGAAAGGACTACCAACATCGACGTCTTGGTGGCAAACGTCAACGTCAGATTTAACTTCAAGGTAGTTAAGGACTTTGTCTACGTGGGATCCGCTATCAACTTAAACAAAAGCACCAGCACTGAAATCAACCGAAGAATCACTCTAACCAATCGCTGCTTCTTTGGACTTAGGTAAGGTTAGGTTATGACTTATGAGGGGTGTGCACAGCGTGAACTGTTGCATACACGGGGGCATTGTGATCAGCTTATAAAAATAAAAGTTAGCATCGATGCTATTCAAAGTTGCCGATTAACGTAGAACGGCTCGTTAACGAACCAGCCTGTGCTATCTACAAATTTCTTCATGTTTGTTGTCAGTGAGACCTGTGCTAGATCATCAAGTTCCCCAACAAACCTGTTTCCGAAATGACGGAGTATGTTAGTTTGGAGGTTCGAACAGTCATAGAGCAGGTATTTAATAGTTTCTATTTCCTCTTCTTCCTGACAGCTCCTACAGAAATCGGGTGCAAAAGCCCCTATCTTGTTGGCCATTGTGCTAATGGCGCAATGACCCGTTAGTACATCTATCAGGATTTTAATGTTCCTTTTACTCAGCGATAAAATATACCGAGTTTCCTTTTCATTAATGTTAGGCCATAAACTTCTAGAGATTAGTTAGTTAGTTCTTTATTTTTTGATTACGCAATTGTCATTGGATTTCCAGGAGTAATTGATTATTTCTTTTAATTTAAGGTCTATCTTCCTCTTGAGTACCCCCATCTGGACGAGTGGTCCCCTATCTGAATGGTAGCTATACTACTTGTATCTGCTTCTGAACCTTTCCTGGCTAGTTCATCTACTATTTCATTCTCTTCTATATTGCGGTGTCCAGGAACCCGGGAGAGCTTAACTTGGTTAGTGTGGCAGATTCTATTTAATTCTTTCCTACAGCTTAAAACTGCCTTTGGTCTTATGGTCTCACTGGCTACAAGGCTTTGATAGCAGCCTGGCTGTCCACGAAAAAAATAATCTCCGAGGAGCTTAGCTTTTCATTTCTTTGGACTAAGAAGGCAATTGAGTAGTAAAGTCCTCTCCCGAGCAACTAAAGTGACACTCTACAAAACCCTCATCATCCCGGTCCTCATGTATGGTGCAGAGACATGGACTATGACAGCATCTGATGAAAACGCTTTGGGCTGCTTTGAGAGAAAAAATCTTCGAGTGATTTTTGGTTCTGTCTGCATTAATGGAGACGAAGACTCAACCAAGAACTGTACGAGCTGTACAGCGACACTGACCTAGCCAGTATAGTTAAGGTCCAACGACTTAGATGGTTGGGTCATGTTCAGTGAATGGAAAATAATGCTCCGGGTCGTAGAGACGTCGAATCCAACCCGGAAGGACGTCAGAGAAGAGGAAAACCGTGACTCCGGTGGAGCACACAGGTGGTAGAGGACCTGCCCAAGTAACAATTTATCTTGTTTAAGGTCCGATTCCTGAATATTCAGAAGCAATAGCTTCTATAGTGTTATTTTAAGACTTATTTAAGGATGATTGTTTTTATTTTGCTTGAATAAGACCTTTTGTAATTTACTTATAACAGTCTGCAATTCGATAACACAGATAAGGCCTCCTTGTGCAAATTATAATAAACTGCTTGCACGAGATTGATTTACCGAAATCCCATAAGGCCTTTTCGTGAAAGCGCATTTAAAATAGCTAGTATAAGGCCTTATTTTTGTTTACTTACAACAGTCTGCAATTTGATAGCACAGATAAGGCCTCCTTGTGCAAATTATAACAAACTGCTTGCGCAAGATTGATTTACCGAAATCCCATAAGGCCTTTTCGTGAAAGCGCATTTAAAATAGCTAGTATAAGGCCTTATTTTTGTTTACTTACAACAGTCTGCAATTTGATAGCACAGATAAGGCCTCCTTGTGCAATTATAACAAACTGCTTGCGCAAGATTGATTTACCGAAATCCCATAAGGCCTTTTCGTGAAAGCGCATTTAAAATAGCTAGTATAAGGCCTTATTTTTGTTTACTTACAACAGTCTGCAATTTGATAGCACAGATAAGGCCTCCTTGTGCAAATTATAACAAACTGCTTGCGCAAGATTGATTTACCGAAATCCCATAAGGCCTTTTCGTGAAAGCGCATTTAAAATAGCTAGTATAAGGCCTTATTTTTGTTTACTTACAACAGTCTGCAATTTGATAGCACAGATAAGGCCTCCTTGTGCAAATTATAACAAACTGCTTGCGCAAGATTGATTTACCGAAATCCCATAAGGCCTTTTCGTGAAAGCGCATTTAAAATAGCTAGTATAAGGCCTTATTTTTGTTTACTTACAACAGTCTGCAATTTGATAGCACAGATAAGGCCTCCTTGTGCAAATTATAACAAACTGCTTGCGCAAGATTGATTTACCGAAATCCCATAAGGCCTTTTCGTGAAAGCGCATTTAAAATAGCTAGTATAAGGCCTTATTTTTGTTTACTTACAACAGTCTGCAATTTGATAGCACAGATAAGGCCTCCTTGTGCAAATTATAACAAACTGCTTGCGCAAGATTGATTTACCGAAATCCCATAAGGCCTTTTCGTGAAAGCGCATTTAAAATAGCTAGTATAAGGCCTTATTTTTGTTTACTTACAACAGTCTGCAATTTGATAGCACAGATAAGGCCTCCTTGTGCAAATTATAACAAACTGCTTGCGCAAGATTGATTTACCGAAATCCCATAAGGCCTTTTCGTGAAAGCGCATTTAAAATAGCTAGTATAAGGCCTTATTTTTGTTTACTTACAAAAGTTTGCAATTTGATAACACAGATAAGACCTCCTTGTGCAAATTATATAGTTATAGCTCTCTTAAGAAGGTTGACACTTTAAGGAATGTCGGACTACCCCAGTTCAAAACCCATGTTTTTTGTGTCTTCTTTTTTTATTGAATGGAAAAACTAGTATTCCATGTCCATCGTTATTTGAATAAAAATGTTGGTGTATCGTTATTACCTGAGCTTGTACTGTAATTAATCTGTATTTTTTTTTTTTTTGAGAAATAAATTAATTTATTTTCTGAAGGTTTTCTTAGTAAGCTCTTACAATAAAAAGATATATTCCCTTAAAATCCCAAACTTTTTTCCTACGTTGTTCTTATTATTCTTATCTTATTCATACTTCTATGCGTATACCACACATATTTTAATTCAGTTTTAATGCTGCCAACTTAACCAACTTAACGAAAAGCTTTGTTCATCATCAATCTGAACATAATTTAACAATTTTATTCATAAATATGTCATAATTGTTTCATAACTCTTAAAGTTTGACATGAAACAACTAGTTTTAATGTGCTATCCCTTACAAGCGTCTCCATGAGCATACAGCTGCCCAACATCACAACCGCAAACCAATCCCAAAAAACATTTTTTTTCGTTGGCAAATTATGTCATGTCGTCTCTTTTGTAAAACGTGACGAATGACAAACACCAAACAAACTCATCACTCCATTAACATCTCATTCAATGAAAACCTTACACGTACACGAAAAGTCAAAATTCATGCCCAGATTTGAACCACACTTATGTCATGTTCAAAAACAAGATTCTTCGACAAGATGTCTGTGTGGACATGGATTTTTCTGCCTCCATTGGATTTTTTCAAGACATGTTCATGAACAGAGCATCGTTCATGTTCAGTGGAGCCGGCCTGTTACGTACAAGTTACTTTAGCACAATGGATGAATGGTCGACTGACACGCTGAGGGTCCCAAGTTCAAATCCGGTAGGAAGTCTGTAATGTTTCTTTCACATATTCTGTACTAATAATCTTACATCTTACAATTTTCAGGAAGCAGAAAAACAAAATAGCGGATACATAAAAATAGGAAAAAAACAAATTCATAATTTTAATTTTTCCTTGTTTCTTCGAATAACTTCCGTAAGACTTTACAATAACCTTTTTGAGAAAACATATGAGAAACTATTGCTTGTTTAAATAAATTGATGTAAGACCTTATTTATATACCCTTTGAGAAGCTATTGCTTCTTTAAATTAATTGTTATAAGACCTTGTAGAGATTTCATCCGAGAAGCTATTACTTCCTTAAATAAATTGATTTAAGGCCTTGTCATAATTGATTTAAGGAAACAATGGCTTGCATAACTTGCGCCAAACGTATTTGTGTAAGGTTTTTATACAAGCCATATACAAATCAAGAAATAGCTTCGCTTAAGCCTTATACAAGTTAAATTGTTACTTGGGTGAACCAACTTGGCGTGCGAAACTAGAAACAGCTAGCCAGGGACCGAGCTGGCTGGAGAAGTTTGTTGGGTGAGACCCTGTCATTTAAATGTCAAAAAACTTTGTTTGCTCAAAGTGGAATGTAATCTACTTTTTGGAAATCCATTTTGACGGTTAATGATCAGTTTGGTAACCATACAAATTTCAGTAGAAACCAAAAGACCGAGTCACTTTGTTCAGTTTTAAAAAATGTTTTTGTCAATGACAGCAAGTCAATGACAATTATGATAACATTTGTCATATAAATTGTACTCAGGAGTGACAGTTCGATTTTCTTTTGTGATTCGATTTCCTAAGAGCTGAGATGAGTCCAAGCAAGAAACTGAACTAGGCTTCAAGGAATCAAACTTCTGCAATAAGGAACTGAAGGAAAAAGTGCAGATAGATAGATTTTTTTTATGGGAAGTGCAGTGAGTTGAAGATTTACTTTTTTGAATATTACTGATAAATTTCGTGGTAAAAAATGATTGTCAGTCATGCATTCTGTCATTCATTCATAAATAAAAATAAAAATGTCACCAAACACAAATAAATCCTTTTTTTTTATAATTTTTCAATTAAAGGCAACAATGTGCAAATTAAATTTACATCACCCTCTTTCCACCCCACAAAAAATAAAGAACAATTTACATTGTTGACAACAGAATTATCTACAAAAGATGAAAACAAAAAAAAAACACCTGCAAACATATCATTCAGGAACAAACTGTCACCCGTGGGATTGACCATCGGAGAAAGAGGGAACCAACCGGAAGAAATCAAAAAATCACTCCGCACATTATCAGGGTGTGGTAAATTCCCATAAACGGATTCAATTGGGGATAAAATCATTCGTATACAACTTCTCAATTCACAACAAAATAAATAAGGGACAGGTGGCATCCGTCTGGGCACACAACCACCAACTGACAACCAGAACATTTTCAACTACCCCACCACCCAACCCATCATCCGTATATATGCCGTTGTGTGTCCTCTCGGACGTTTGCATTTTTTTATGAGTCCACTAAATATTTTATGAAGTTTTCTTTCCGAATAACATTTTTTTTTTCTCTCTCGTTTTTGAGGATTTTTTTGTATTTTTTGACATTTCACTCTGGAAATCAGAAAAGTTATTCAAATGTGGGGAGACCTTGTAGTTCATTTGAAAACCACGCGCTGTACCATATATGAACACAATCCAAGTGATGTTCTACAACAACAAAAAAACAACCAAACCCTATTGAATAATGTAGAAGAGCATATCAATGCGATTTTTATGTGAACCTTGAATGAATCTCAATTTATAGCACTTTCAAAACCTTAAACTCACTTCCCCGCCACCTTTCGATGTGGGTTTACAAAAAAATTGTGGTTTAACGTTGAATTGTGCTCCTTTCCTAGCGAGGGGGTGCAAAATAGACACTTCAGTGGATGATGAATACTTCGAAGGACTTTTTGACTTCGATTAAGAATCTTGTCCAAGTTGAATGAATCTTCTCCTTTTGGCAAGGGTCTCTTCTGATGGGGTAATCCAAACAAGTGCGTTTCTTTCTCAGTGTGTATAAATTTCTGGTGCAAAAATATTCTTGAGAATTTATAGAGAACCTTCACTGTATCACGTTCGCCTTGCCCATTTTTATTCGTGCCAGTTTTAAGAGAAACAACATTTTTTTAAAAACGTTTTGCGCGAAGTTCATTCAAAAACCATGCGGATATAGAAACACTCAGACACCCAGCGGCGAGACGGTGGTAGTGGTGTTCTATTGCGCTGCTTATTAATTATTTAAAACATGAGAAGATGTTCGTTCCTTTTTTTAAGGATATGATTCCACACATTTTAGAGAAGGTATTAGCATTCCCGATGCGCTTTTTGGTGAAAAATCCCATCAAATCGGTTTGAGGCGAGAAAAAAAAATGTCGGAATCGTGCTGGAGGGAATCATATACATGTGAAGAAGACGTTGTAAAACAGCCGTTAATTTGAAAACGAAAAATGTAAGAAAAGAGTTATGGCTGACATTAAAAGGTTTTTTTTAGAGTTCATCGGTATTTGAAATTGCAGCTAAGGTTGAGCTCGTTTGATTTTATTGCAGCCAAAATTGGGAAGAAGGTTTCTGAGAAATAGCACCATTCTCTATGCTTTGCAATGATTAACGTCTGCTAGACTTTTTGTCTAGTAGCAAATCCAAGGAGCGAGCTTTGGGAACTTAGACATTGTGTTTAGTGACATCACAACAATCAGATTGGATTTGCACTGCTAACACCATATTTTTGTGTAATCAAATTCCCAACGCACCACCGGAAATGTTACACGTTTAACAGATCATAAATCTTGAAGCTAAACTAGCCGTCAAATCTCAGCGAGATTATGCCACCAATCTCATGATTGTTACGCCATCATTGCCACAAAACGAACGTCTCGAAGCCTTGCAAAAGAGAAAACATCTTCAAAATCCCCCCTGTTGCAGAAACAAAACAGACAAACGGATGTTATTTAAGTGTACAAAACATTCAAACTCTTTGTTGCCGCTACTGCCATAACATCCACCCAAGATGGTGATGGTCTTGTGGAATCGACTTAAAAGCCCATTGTATGTTAATTAATCAACAATTATAAGTGCTCTTTTTTGGTTGAAACAAACTTGAAAGAAGACCTAAAAGAAGAGCCATTGAAATAACACAAACAAAAATAATAACCAAAAGAATCACTCATCGTCAAGTGGTAATTACTTTCAACGATTGGAATTGGGTGAAAGCATTTTACACACGGTCCTTGGCCAACCGCCTAGTAAATATGTCAAAATAAAAAAAATGTCTTTCCAGCCATAAACTTCAAAACTTTCTATAAAAAAAAAAACTGCCTTGTCGATCGGCTTATGATCGATTATTATCGAATCAAGGTGGCGGCCATAGCCACAGACCATAACAACTGTGACTGTGTGAGTCATGCGACGCATTACGTTGGAGAGTTTCCAACCAAATAAGGTGACAGGGTAACTTTCACTGTTTCACTTTTTATCTTGTTCAAATTTAGCAGCAAGTTGAAAAAACCCGCTACATATGGTCCTGGCTTGAAGGTGTTGCCTACACTTGACTTTCTTATGGTGCTTACACAATGCAAGCCATAAAAAATAATGGCCGTCTCGTAACACACATAACACAAGGTTTTGCATGTATGTAACGAGGAGAAAGAAGATTCATGAACCCGCACAGGAAGAAAAAAAAACTTCCCAAATTAATCTACAGACTCTTGGGTTGCCATAAATTTTAACCTCTTCACTGACAGCTTACGGCTATGCATCGACTACTGTGCCGACAACCGACTCGACGAAGCTGACAACGAGATGCAACAAAAGACACCTCTATTTCATGTCAAAATGATGACGTCCGAAAAATTAATGTGACGAAAGCAAATGAGATAAATTAAAATGAACGTAAAAAGGTACTCCCCTCTCTACTATTCATAACTTCTGATTAAGTAATTGCTCCCTTTTGGGGTATATTGTCAAATTAATTCGCCCGTGGGACACGTGAATTCGCTTAGTTCCTATTCGGGGTTTTCACTTTTTCATTGCAGGTTGTTGAAAAGTGACAAAAGCCGTGAAAACGTGACACGAATTTAACTGGACAATTGTTTAAATATTTCATAATTCGTTTTGGCACCCCCGCACATCCAAAAACCACTGGGCGCTAGTTCCTTCAAGTACACCTCTCGGGGGATAAATAATTCAAACAGTGGTTGAGCTGGAGACAAACAAATTGTCATCTTTTTTCAAGTCGAATGCCAGTGTCCCCCACCAAGGAATCGCTAAAAACAAATGCAAAGAAGATGATACAACGGGAAGTAAATTGAGAAGAGTTTTTTTTTATTATTATTCAAAATAAAACAGCAACAGAGAAGTAGATAGTGAATACTGTACGATGTAGAGCGGGTCGGGTAGTAGGTAAGGTAGTCACCCCAAGTATCCGATATTTTATTCATCCGAATGCCGCTTCTTGCTACGTGCTCGAGGTTGGCAAACGACCCGAACTTGTATGCAATTCACTTTCTCTGTTTGCGATTGCGATGGCAATGGCGGCCCGACCAGTTAAGTTTGTTCGTTTTTCTTTTGCTTGTTCATCTTCTTTCGGCAGTGTAGTGGTCTAATGTGACCTCGCTGGGTACGAAAATGAATGGCAAACATGGTTGCATAACATAATCCACTTTATAATTAATTAGACACGTATGCAATTGTCTTTTTTTCTATTGCAAGGAAGAAAACATTTGAAATCAAACACACTCGGAAAAAGTCTCCAAAAACCTTTAATTATGACAGGTGAAATGGGTGGAGAGGACAGACCCAAAAAAAACACTGTCAGTGTCATTGTTTCTTTTGTCGATTGAAATTCATTTCCAAACGGATGGTTCACTTAAGGTTATGACGGTTTTATTGCTGTCATTCGATGTTAAAAGAGAATTCCATTCAACTCCGTTTAGATCCCGACTAAATGGGTAAACGTTCTTTCAATTTATGAGCAGTAAGGTATGTTTGATTAGTTATTTTGCACGGGAAAATAAGTTATCTGGTTTGGACATTCCAATGAAAGAAAAATAACAACGTTTCGCGTAGGTAAGAGCTTAGCAATTTGCTTAAAGCATTTAAAATTATATCATCATCCTTGACTCAAAGGACGACAGCAACGAGGCGGAAGGAGACGACGATGCTTTAATTGCTTGTCGTGCACCTGCTACAGAGTTGCAATATAAACAAAAATTTTTAAATAGAAACAAGAAAAAAACATTCTCTGTCGTCTTCGAAAGATTATCCCCCATCAACGATGCGAAAAAGATGCTCTTTTCTGTTAATTTCCGGAAAATAGTACCCTCAAGCTTTTTTTTTATCCTTTGCCATCACTAACCTTTTGGGTGCAACCACAAGAGCGCTCTTTCGCTTCTGAGGGTGAAAAAAATACACAACTTTCAGCTTTGATGCACCCACAATGGGACTCAAAGGTGCGAATGTTTGAGATTTATCGCCAGTAGAGTGGGTTTTTAAATTGTTGGTGTTTTCTTTAAGCATCAACAAGTTCTGTCGTGTAGACATGAAAAGTATTTATTTAGTTTTTTTGCCTCAAATGGATGACAGATTGTCGTCGGGTTGTTGTAGAAATGAATTTAAATTGCATAGAAAAAAAGAAAGGCCAGAACGTTGGTTCGCATAGTCCGCTGGCATGAGGTCAACTATCTTAACAATTTGTGTGTTGCCAGTCAGTTTCGGTTCACTTTTGATTTTACTCAATTATAGCAGAGAACGATGGAGAATGAAGGAGTTCTGTGAAGTTCAACTTTTGTGTGACGGAAGGAAAGTTTGTACAGAAAGGGACACTTTAAATGTCATATTATAATGTTGTCCAGGGGCGGATCTGTTCTTGCAGTTTTTTATGAAAATAATGCAATAAGAAAATAAATCGATGAAGCATTGATGACAGTTCATATTTCACATTGAAGGTTGATTGTATGTCATGTCTCATGTGTCAGCATTTTATGATCTGCGAAAAAATTATGATGGAATTTCACCGATTTATTGTTCCCATAATTTCCTATAATTTTATTTTCAAGGACAGCAGCAGAAAGAAAATAGGAGTTAAAAGTTAATCAAAAAGTTGCATCGCCAATTGATATTTTAAGTAGAAGCAGACCAACTTGCTATAATACAAGTCTTTGCTATAATTTTCTTTCTCTACTTTTAATTTTATAACCACGTCAGGCACGAGGTTCGAAAGTTCTACAAAAAGGTGAAACAAACCTCCAGGGCTCATACACCCCGAACTGAAGCCAGTAGAGACCATCATGGGAACATCGTAGTAGAACCGCAGTCAGTGATGAGGATATGGAAAGACCACTTTTGGTCTGGTTGTATAATGGCGATGACGACCAAAACTCCGTCAGCAATACAGAACCATTCAATTTGGGTGCAGAAGGCCAACAATTCCACCCACCCGACATGGACGAAGTGAAGATAGCGATATCTAAACTAAAGTCGAACAAAGCCGCTGGAGCAGACGGGCTAGCTGCCGAACTGTACAAAGCAGCTGGAGATGATTTGGTTAGGAGCATGCACCAGCTCATCTGCAAAATTTGGTCGGAGGAAAGCATGCCCGATGAATGGAACCTCAGCATTGTATGCCCGATCCTCAAAAAGGAGATCCCTGAACTGCACAACTACAGAGGTATAAGTCTCCTTAACATCGCCTATAAGATCTTGTCTGCCGTGCTGTGTGAACGTTTGAAGCCCTTCGTCAACAACCTGGTAGGTCCTTATCAGTGTGGCTTCAGACCCGGAAAGTCCACCATCGATCAAATATTCACCCTACGGCAGATCTTGGAGAAGACCCAGGAACTTCAAATCGATACCTACCACCTTTTCATCGATTTCAAGGTCGCGTATGACAGCGTCTATAGAGACCAACTATATAGAGCAATGTCTAGTTTTGGCATCCCAGATCCGTCTGTGTAAGATGACAATGGAAAACTCACGCTGTTCCATCATGTCGGAAAAAACCTAACGGACGCTTTTGATGTCAAAAAAGGTTTTAGACAAGGCGACGCGTTGTCATGCGATTTCTTCAACATCATTCTTGAAAAGATTGTGCAAAGCTCCAATGTCAACACCAGAGGCACAATCTTTCAAAAGTCCGTCCAGCTACTAGGATACGCAGACGACATTGACATAATTGGAAGAACACAGCGTGATGTCAGTGGAGCGTTTGTGAGCCTTGAGACGGAGGCCAGGAAGATGGGTCTAGCGGTTAACGAGGGCAAGACCAAGTTAATGCTGTCGACAAGAAAGGACTACCAACATCGACGTCTTGGAGCAAACGTCAACATAGACAGATTTAACTTCGAGGTAGTTAAGGATTTGTCTACCTGGGATCCGCTATCAACTCAGACAACAACACCAGCGCTGAAATCAAACGAAGAATCACTCTTGCCAATCGCTGCTTCTTTGGACTTAGAAGGCAATTGAGTAGTAAAGTCCTCTCCGAGCAACTAAAGTGACCTCTCAAACCTCATCATCCGGTCTCAGTATGGTGAGGACATGACCATGACAACATCTGATGAAAACGCTTTGGGCTGCTTTGAGAGAAAAATTCTTCGAGTGATTTTTGGTCCTCTCTGCCTTAATAGAGAATGGAGACGAAGATTCCACCAAGAACTGCACGAGCTGCACAGTGACACTGACCTTGCCAGAAAAGTTAAGTTCCAACGACTTAGATGGTTGGGTCATGTTGAGCGAATGGAAAATAATGCTCCGACTCGTAGAGTCTTCGAATCCAACCCGGAAGGACGTCGCCCTGGGCTCTGGTCCGACCTGGACTGTAGCGCCACCATAAGTACTGTTAAATACGCTCCTGTCAAAATGTAAAGGCTTTAATTTATGATCTGAGCTACGATGTATTATGGGTTGTCAAATAGAAATAGAGGTTCCCAAAGAGTCACTATCTTCTCGGTTCTCGCGTATGTTCCCCGCTTATTTAAAGTCAAAACTCCTAAACTAAAAAGTTATCCAAAAATATTTAAATGAAATTATAAAACAATTTCCGACAAAAGTCCTCCTTCAAAATCTATCCATCTTCCTACATTCCAGTATTTGAAAATAACCAAATGAGCAACCTCTTTAAATTGAGTGCCCGTAAGTGTGCCTTTCGGGGTTTCCTCTTTACATATTGTTCAACATGTCATTTAAAACCGTTCAGGTGAAAGATGATTTAATTTGTCTGTAAAAGTTTTCTTCGAAAAATATTATGTTCACATTCACACACAAGGAGTGGGGCAAAATAAGGAAAGTCATAGTCTAGGTCAACTGTGGCAAAAGTTTAACATCTTCTCTCTTACTCTTCTCCTATAAAATTGAACTGAAGGTGATAGGCATTAATTAAATTCTTAATTTTTATTTTAACTACTCTTTACTTTCAGCAACCTGATCGCTCAATTCTAACTGAAAACAAAAAATAATAAATCAGAAACTACACACACGACACGATTCGAGAAAACGGAACGAATTTCAGGATGTCACCGTAGACTTAAGAACCTTTTTCCCGCTAAATATGAAACATAATCCGGCTGAAATTTTATGTAAACAACTTCCGTATGGCAAAAGTCGAATACGACGAGCATTTCATTGGTGGTTCGTGATTCGTTGTGCCTGTCTTTGGCAATTCTGAGGACACATTATACTCGTCTTTCACTAAGATTTACTAAGTTAATTATAAAACATGAATATTTGGCAAAATGTCTACATACGAGACTCGAAGTATGGGAGGTCATTGTTTTGGGGATAATTTATCCACGAATTTGTTTGAATTTAATTACGTAGATTCACGTGGGAAAAATAAATCAGCCACAAGAGCCACCACTCGAATGAGTTTTAAATTGAACAATTCCCCCTTTTTTTTAAAATTAAATCGAAAGAGATGCATTGCTTGAAATGCTGGATGAATAGACAACAGGGTGACTTTTGCCTTACACCAAATGATGTGTGTGTTTTTCTAAATTATTTTAATACGCAACACAAAAAGTGAAACGTATATTCCTTGAGGTTTATTGACCGATTTTCTTTGATCGTCCCGAACTGTCAAAAAGAAAAATGACAGCTCGAGTTGATGACAGCTTCGTAATGAATTTAATTTGAAAGCAAACCAGAGTATTCGGAGGGCATAACCTTAATTTTATACGAGGTTCAGCTACTGCAGATGGGGTCATTACGTCTTGTTTTTATTTTCGAAAAAAAAAAAATAAACGTCATAAGACAATCTAGGTCACCCTTTATCAACTTACTGAAACCATTACCTACGTTACTGCTGAAATTTCAACAAAAACAAAAGCCTTACAGCTTTCCATTACGTTAAAACCCGTAGCTATACATTACTCTATCGAATTTGTTTTGTTTTTGGGGAGATTCTACCCAAAATGTGTGATGATTTTCTGGTTAAAAGATCTTTCATCGATATGAAGCTAATTTACGAGGTTAAATCTGCATTCTGCAGTACAAAAGGTGCAATATATTACTGGCACAGTAAGGGATATAAGGCAAAAAATATGTAAGCACAACAAAAACAGTATTGACGTGTCATTTACATTAGCATACATTTTATACCCAAAGGTACGGCATTTGCTTAACAAAATCTGGTCGTAAAGTTATTCGGGGATTTTAGTCAGTTGAAGTTGTAATTAAATTTATTTCTTAAAAACTGGAAAATAACAAAATTAAAACTTACCTTGAATCGAATTTTTTGCCATCTGTCAGTGTGCCAGTGTAGTGCATTGTCAGCATGTCACCATTTTTTGTTTTATGTTCACACAATTCAGGCACACTAACGACGTCAACTTTAAGGTCACTGCAGAGAGCACCAGCCACAAAAAGGCACGTTACAATAAGTACGGTTTTGAACATCTTCTGCAAAGGATATAACAAATAAAAATAATTTTATTAATTAACGGAATTTTTAAAAAGGACACAAGTGTGAATGGGTCAAACGATAGGTGTGACAGGTAATGTCAAAATCAAAAGTCAGTGAGTTAAAGATGTAACTCAGTTCAGAGCTTACTCAGAGAGCATGTTTATTTTGGATAACCTGTCAAGTACCAACGTACAGTGTGAGCGTCTTAAACCTTTCTGCAACACAATAATCGGCACTTATCGGTGTGGCTTTAGGCCAGGCAGAACAACGGTAGACCAAATATTCACACTGAGGCAGATCCTGGAAAAGACCAACGAATTTCAAGTTGAAACCCACCATGGTGCGTATGAGAGCATAGCTTATGTTGGCGATGTCTGAATTCGGTATCCCAAAAAAACTGATCCAACTGTGCCGCATGACGCTAAACAATACGTAGTGGAGTGTGCAAATGGGTAACAGTTCATCCGAGTTATTCCAAACATGCACAGGATTTAGACAAGGAGATGCGTTGTCATGTGACTTCTTCAACATAGCCCTGGAGCAGATAGTGCGCAAGGCAGTTGTGAGCATGGAAAAAACTATCTTCAACAAGTTCACCCAGCTCCTAGGCTATGCGGACGACATTGACATCATCGGTCGATCCAAGAGAGCTGTGCTTGAGGCCTTCAAAGCGATTGAAGAACAGGCAAAACTCGTTGGTCTTGAAGTGAATGAGGACAAAACAAAGTACATGCTATCAACAAACCAAATATCAATCCCACAAACGACACCTTAGTGGAGATCCGAAGAAGAATTACCCTAGCGAACCGCTCGCTGCTGCCTCGGTTGCCAAAACAACGGGGTTCAAAACTCCTCACTCAAAAGACAAAATGTCTGCTATACAAAACTTTGATTTTACCAGTCCTACTCTACGGTGACGGCGCGCGCCGAGTACTGGACGATAAGTGAAAAAGAGGAATTGAATTTTCGGTCCCGTATTCGACGTTGGCGAATGGAAAAGAAGGTTCAACCGAGAACTGTATCAGCTGTACTAAGATGTGAATGTAGTCCAGAAGGCCAAGAAAAGACGACTACATTGGCTCGGCATCATCGAGCGAATGGACGACAATGCTCCAGCCAAAAAAAGTCTTCTAATCCCATCCCCCAGGTTCGAGACGACAAGGAAGACCGAACCTACGGTACAAGGACCAAATGATTGCGGATGCCATCAGAGCGCTTGGTTTCGGCGACTGGAGAGTACATGCGAGGGCCCGTTCACGATGGAAGGCTGTATCTCAGGCTGAGATCTTTGATGAGTGTGGCGTTTTTATTTGGCAATCTGGAACCTAAAAAGAAGCATTCTGGTTTTAAAATCAGAAGGGAATTCTCTTCTTTTCAGAATCAGAACTGTCACTTTTGCCCAATTGAACGCATTCAGATTGATTTTTTTAAACTTCCAGATTGCCAATTAAAAACAACATAAGTCAAGTTAATGGACAAAAAACAGAGCTTTTTTTAGGCAGTGTGCGAATTGCTCTAAAAAGTGTGTCGAAGCTTGACTTGAATTTGGTTAAATTTTGACACTTCGTGTTAATTAAAATGTGTTAAAATTACACTAGCTGCGGAGCAGGCTAAAATGTGACAGTATTGGTTAAATTAAATAGTATTTTTAATGCAATTCAACCGATTCGCACACGGCCTTAGTATCCTATCGAAACAATGTTACCACCTTGGCGAAAATGTCTTTCATAAGTTGACAGATAGGTGTGTCATAAGTTTGTATGACACAAGAAACTACTACAACTTCTATTTGTCAAACAGAGAAAGATGAAAGACAAATAAATGAAAACAAACCAAACTTAACCAACAAGTCTAGTTACAAGCTCTACTTGGATTAAAGCAATTTCATCAGTTACCCAAGAAAATACGAGTGTATTCGTAATCGTATAATGAGACTGCGTTTACTTCAGCTGGGTTACCAATACATCCTCTTACGCCAAATCCAAACGCATACACGCACTTTAAAACTTGAACTATCAGATGAAATAGTCTTGTCTGAGTTACAGTTTCAGACTCTGTGGGGGAAAGTAATTTCATTTGAAACACATCACAGGCTAGTTCACAATAATTGACGGTAGTATGGAGAAAAAAGTGTGTATACAGTACTTGTCTGTTATGTATGTTAAACACGTTTTGCAAAGAAATCAAAATGCAAAAGCAAACCCATTTCTTCACTTAGCAGACGAAATCAGCAATGCAATGGGGGTACTCGAATAAAGAGTCAATGAGGAATTGAAATGTTTGACGGTGCACATAAAGATGCATAAATACGATGACAATAGACACGGATTTGATCTCTTTTTTGTAATAAATTTTGAAGAAATTCCGCATGGTTTTGTGTGAAACCGTTAATCAATTGAAGACTTTCATGTTTATGTTATTGGATCTCGCCAATTTTATTGCTCAATGGGTTTTCTAATTTGTACTCAACCAACAAGTGAACTTCTGTTTAGGAAATTCATTAATTTGATCATTTATGTTCGATTTTCTTATGACATCTTACTAGCTGCCCCTGCAAACGTTGCACGTCAGAGCTTTAAAAGAATGTGAGTGATACAAAAACAATAAAATTAACATTGGCCTGTTAAATGACAATAGGTTCTTAAGCCTAGAAAAAAACAACAGAAAAATATCTGTCGGCTTTATAAATTGTGGTCGGACTTGCGAAACGATTGTTGAATCTACTTCAACAAGGTGGCCATCATGGCTCGGAGGAATGAGTAGTTGACTGCTAAATCAAACGCTGCGGGTTCGAACCCTATATGAGGCCATCTGTGCGATAATATGAGACAATAAAAATCTAGCTATGTCTCCTCCTCTGTGTCACGTAGGTTTATGTTTTGTGTTCTTCTTCTCTTCTTCTTGCTATGTGTCTTTCGGTCCCAGCCTATGGTCTCAGTCGCCAGTGCTACTATGTGTCTGTAGTTCGTTACATTCATGTGCGAAGTGCTGTAATGCCAATGTCAATGTCTACTTCAACACGTAAAAACTTCCATCAAAATCTGTCCAGTGTGTGACATGAGCACGCATTAGTATAATATAGAACGATCACCTACATTATTATTTTTTACCTATTTTCATGCCGATTGGCAAGCTGAATTTGTTTTGCTAAACACTAGAGTAAACTAGCATCTAAGAACTACTGTTCTTTTCTTGTATATACAAGTCAACTTTAGGATTAATTAATGATCCACGAGCGTAGTGATGTTTGCGCGTACACAAATTTGTTTAAACAGTTGCTAGCTACCAAAGCTCTGAAAGCGTAAATGCTATGGCTTCACACATCGCTATTGACGCAAGGCTTAATCAAAGAAATAAAAATGTGTCATTTTAACCCACATACTTTCGATTGTGTAATCTCCAATTTCAATAAGTTCGAGCAACGCAACGTTATCATGTTTTTTTTCGTTTGAAACTTCAAGAAGAATTTGGTACTTCATTGCACGAAAAAAATAAATTTTCGTTAGTGCCAGGTTTTTCTTTTAATTTTTATTTCAAGGTTGACTGAAAATTGCAAAAAGTCATTCAATTAATCTTATACTAGATTCCCATAGTTACGGCCAGCACCTGTAAGCGCTTCATTAATTCTCGAAAATTGAGATTAGACACACTTTGAAATAGCTTATTACTTATTAAGCACGGTCATGCTGTTTCAAGGCTTTTTAGCTTGAAGTTTGAGGCATCAATCTTTGCCTTGTTTAAAATATTTATGCTATCAGCTTTAAAATCGTATTAAATTCGCCTTTCAATACATAGTAACGAATTTCTATGAACATTCTATTAAGAGCTGAACAGAATGCGTCGCCTGTCGCCCGACGATGAAAATGACAGCTGAAATCTGTATAGAAATGTAAAAATTATCGCGCGGCAACCTGAAAAAGTTCAACTTTGTTGTACTAATCCAATCAAATTTCATTCTGTTCTTCGTAGATTGACTGCCAAAAGCCAAATGTCAAAAAATTTTAAAAGCAACGACGCAAACTCTCATCTCGCTCGATCATTAAAACAAGAAAATGACATATTAAACTGACGTCAAAGAAAAAACATCAGCAGCGATCATCCTGTGTAAACAGGGTCTACTTGATAATCAACCTATCTCTTTCTTAGACCATGTTCACTCAATATGCGCGCATCCGACGCATTTAAATGTTTGCTTGACTTGTCACTTTCATTATATTCTACAATGGTGTATGATGAAAGAATCTGTCAGAGCCTCTTAAAAATATTTCAATTCACAGATTCTTTTAACTTTGGCATTTGATAAAAACAGTTTTGACAGCTGATGCAAAATTTGTTCACTTCCACTTCAACTTTCACCTCAGGGCTGGCAATTTCGTAGTTCTATGGATTTTCTCTGGTAAACTTTAAGGGAATATTATGGTAAACATTATTACAAACATTTCGATGACAGTGGAGTAGTAAAACAAATGGTATGTATGTTCAGCGGCACTGTTCTGCACAGTTTGGAACGGTTTGGAACAGAAAAGTACAGCTTTTGTGGTGTTGATTGACATATTTCCTGTTCCAAACTGTTCTGATATTTTGTTCATTGAGTCTGTCTAGAACAGTTTGGAACAGCTTAGGACTGCATTTTCTGTTACATCTTTTTAGGTAGAACGCTTTTTGTGTTCTAAACTGTTCTGACATATCTCATGGAGCTGTGCTGTACTGTGCTGTCTTTTTTCTCGCTCAACAAAGCTAAAGTTTCAACACGTAAAATTAATGCGGATTGCTTTTCCCCTAACTTTGGTTAAACGTTTTATAAAATGTTGACATAACATAGCTCCTTCGGAAACACTTTTTTTCAATTATATTGCTGCACTTTTTTATCACCCGAAGAGGAAAACAATACTTTTCCTTATCTCTATCAGGTCTTGATAGCGATTTAATCTGACATTTAGTGACAATTCACATGTAACGCTTTAAAAACAGATAAAGCTTATTTAGACTAGCGTGATTATGCGATTTCAAAGAACAAACAATGTGCTGGAGAAACGTCTTGAATATTATTTCATCATAAAACCATTTTAAGAGAACCTTAAAGAGAAATTCGACTAATGAACCAAGTGCCAAATCTTCTGCAAAAACTAAAACAAGATCTAAATCTCCAATGAGAGACATAATGAAAGTCCACGTAGGTGTTAAAGGCCACAAAAATGAACGATCAATTGGCCTGAAAGCCCATTTACAGAGAGAAAGGTAATTTCATTTTTCGTGGAAGCGAGTTGAATGATTCAAAAAACGTACGCCTTTCCCGGACATAAAAGAAATGCAGAGTGAGTTAATGATGGTTGTTTTTGTTGCTTTTGCTTTTTGGTAAAATTACGCACCGCAAACCTTCTCCAAAACCTGTACCTATTGAAGTCTTCCTTCAATGAATTCACACAAAAAATTTTAACAGTCGGCACAAACGCGCGTCAGTCGCGGTCGTCGCCATGTCGTGCTCCGTTGGTGCGCTCGTTGTTGTTGTCATAAATCTTTCTCCCAACATCACGACCATGATCGTACTTCTGGTGCCATAAAAAGGTTCTTGACCTCTATATTAGTTTCAAATGCTAACATGAATGCTTCCATGAATTGTAGAATAGCTTATCTAAACACAGCGGACAGAAAAAAAAGATTTAAAAACATACTCGTAAGCCGCTGCTGCTGCGCAACGCAGCGCAGGAAACGATTTGTCTAACTAAATAATTAGCGTCACAATCACACTAATGCTAATGCATATTACCGCTTTCCATTCCACACATAAGAACTGTGTTGTTTTTGTATTCATTCATTACTGCAGTGCAATAATTACAATGTTAAATAAAAATCATAATTATCAAACCACGACTGTCACAATATTTCTATCCACTAAATACGCCCACTGATTTCTTTCGTTTTGTAGCATAGCGAATTAAGCCGCATGCCATAAAATGATGACGTTTAAACAACAATTTGCTATAACATGATCGTCGACCTGTCAAAACGAAATGCAAACATCCTCCATCCTAATTCCGAACGAATAAGAACAGTACACGTCTAGAATATTTGGAAAACGATGACTTTGACTTAAGAACTTAACAGAAATAGAAAGAAATGTAAATAAATTCTAAGTTCGATCATATTGGAATTCAAGAGCAAACAGGTAGAAAAGAGCACAATGCTGGGGATCAGCTTCTATTCCATGTTTTTTTTTTTTCTACATACACCACGTAATCATATTCACACGATCGTCGACTCTTTCGCACTTGTACAAAAAACGATCGAAAAATATTTCCAATCGTTAAGTATGGATAAGTAGCTGTCACTTTGACACGACCATAAAGAACTTTATTTCTTATGGAAGGATATTTATTTGGACTTACGTTTATTTTTTCTTAAATATTTTGGGAATGTAAAAAAAAAATGTTTATTTAGAAAATTCAAAATGAATTTTGTATGATACGTATGTAGATTTTATGCCGTTACAATAAGGAGCAATCACAACCACTTTTCATCGCGTTCAAAATACAACTGAATTAATGAATGTTGGAGTTCGCCTCTTGACTGAATTTCTCACCATCGGAATCAGCCGTTTGTTATGTGCGGTTGTGAATGTTTATATCTTCCCCCAATAGGAAAATGTGGAGAAAAACGACGATAAAAAGAAGAAAGAAACCAAAAACACAGCGTAAAGAAGATATCGTGAGTTTTTTGTTGTTGTTGTACGTACTCCCCCACCGGCGACCCTGTGATAGGTCTTTGATAAGCAATAACGCATGTGGAAGAAATAAGCGCTCTGTTGCCGTGGGGAGTCGATATAAGCGCTCTAGCATCTTCAGTTTTAGGTTGAGATTGAGGAGCTTGAGCAATATTGTTGAAGTTACATGTTGAAAATAAAAGCTTAAATAAGCTTCGATATGAGTAAAGCTACATAAACTAGATTTTAAATAAGAAGCCGTTATAACGGCGACAACATTTTTAAACTTCATAGTGTCAAAATACAAGTGGAAGATTAAGGCAAATATGAGCTATCTTCCGGTTTCAAATTTAATAAATATTGTTTTCGTCTTTTCCATTCATTGTTTGGCCTGTACCTGACTTGAATGATACTTCCATTTGTAATTGTAACTGTATTTTTTGCGCCAACATTATCCCCAAAAGAAGTATCAACATGTTCTCATACTTTGTTGAAACTCCACCTCTAAAAAGGATTGACAAAAGGACATTTATGCTCCGCCCCAAAAGCTTCATATTGCAAACTCATGCGTACTGATTTTATGCTCGTTAATTCAAAGATTATAAAATAACCTGTTGATTAACTTAAGAATTATAAATTTATGAGTCGATATTATTAATATTTGAAGGACATGAATTTCTAGTTTAGTCTGGATCTGCATTTTTTTAAATTTTCCATAAGCAATCCGGTTGTTAAGGAGTGAGTTAGTAACTTTAAGATGACATCTGTCAAATATTTGTACATTTTTAATTTGTTTTTTTTTTGCATTTCTGATGTTAGCTCTTCATTTATGTCGTTTTTAATTGGACGTCCAGAAGCAATCGGAAGTGTCCAAACTCCAGAAGTCTTCTGAAACCATTCCATAGGACTGACTTTGACAGACAGAAGAGCAGAAATCTTCTGTTTTGAAAGCAGAATCGTCCATAGAATGACACATACATCATAACCCGTTCTGTTGGAGTAAGAAGAAGAAACGTCAAAAAAAAAAGACAAATGGAAAACGAAATTAGCATTTTGAAATTGAAAAGATGACATTTCAGAGCGTCGCCTGTGTTTGTCCCGATTGCGAAAATGACAGCTGAAAGGTGTATGGATCTCGCGCGATAAAGTTGATAGTTTTTCAAATTTGTCAATACAAACTTTTGTAAAAACAAAAAAATGGTTATCTCTGCTTGTAACCAGTTGGCGCTTCAGTCGAATTCCATTTCGATTATATGCGTTAAATTTATATCAGAACAAAAACATAAAACGTAAAAAAAGAGCCAAGTCCTCTTATGAGCGAACAGCACTGTGTAAAAGTCAGCCACCTAAAGTAATGAGATCTACAAGAACGCCAAGTTCTTAACAATTAAAAGTGTTATACTGAATATTTTAAACCATAAGATAATATAACAATATTAAACGAAAATAGAAACTGAGCCCAAAGTTAGTTTGAATGAAAATTTCAAGTTCACTGTCCAAGTTTTAAAATGTTACAGACATCACGCATCAAACGAAAACTTGCCAAATGAACTTTCAAAAAAAAGGTGAAGGTTCAAAAAAAATTATGTACTATCTAATCTCAAACCAGGTCTATCTATCTATTTACCGAACTGAAGCATTGTTGTATAATGGCTTCAACAGAAATATTTTTTTAATTTTAAGTGTTCTTGCTAATACTTATACTTACCTAAGGTTGCGCTACAGTCCGTTGTGGACTTGGGCCTCACTCAAACAGTCTCCGCCAGCCAGCTCGGTCCCTAGCTAGCTGTCTAGTACTCTAGTTTTGAACTCCGAGTTGATTGAGGTCCTCTTCCACTTGAGTACGCCACCTGAGTCGCGGTCTTCCTCTCCTCCTTCGTCCCTCGGGAATAGTGTCGGGTTGGAGCATTGGTTTTCATCCGCTCTAAATAACCGAGCCATCTGAGTCTCTGGACCTTGACCCTTCTGGCTAGGTCCATGTCGTTGTACAATCCGTAAAGTTCGCTGTTATAACTCTTTCGTCATTCCCCTTCAATGCACACGGGGCCAAAGATGATCCGAAGAACTTTCCTCTTGAAACAGCCTAAGGCACATTCATCCGATTTTATCAAGGTCCATGCTTCTGCACCAGCAGGACTGGCATGATGAGGGGGGTGTTATGCAGTTTTACCTTCTACTCAACTTCCCTTAAAGACAGCGATTAGAGTTATTCTTCGTCTGATCTCGGCGCTGGTGATATCGTCCGTGTTTATAGCTGAGCCTAGGTAGACAATTTCCTCTACTAACTCGAAGTTGTATGCGTCTATTGTGACCTTCTGTCCGAGCGGTCGGTGTTGGGTGTCCTTCCTCGAAGACAGCATATACTCCCTCATTTACCGCTAAAACCGCTAAATTTTTAATTTTCAGTACACTGCAATTCGGATTTCGATTTGTCTTGTCTTTCTTCAGACCTTTTCCTACAGATGAGCTCTTGTTTGGTTTCAAAAAAAAACGATCTTCTGCCATTTTGAATTAGAATGGCAACTTTTGTAAATAATACGACAAGACGTCATACTTCCTCAAGAAGTTGACAACAAAAATTAAGAGGACCGCATGCCTGTCCTTATTATTTTCAGAGAAACAAACGTTTTCTTGAGACACCTTGTATACAAGAAAACCGTCAGAATTCACAGAATCTTGAAGCTTTATTACGGAGAGAAATTCTTGAATATAAAAATTGATCATACGCAATGAATGACATTTGTCATTCAATATGCATATAGCAGTGTAAATATGAGTTCGTTAATAACTGTCAGGTGGGTGTAATTACAAGTGTTATTAATAATTTTAAGATGCAGAATAGATTGTCATCAAATTCTTAGAAAATATGACATTTCTTCTTCAACAATATTAATGGGTGGTTTCGCTTCATAATTCCAGTTTTGTTGACTTCACAACAACTTCATATTAATTGATTTCTGATAGTTGCTTCATTAAATTCAATAGCTGTAAGTTAAGTTTAAAATTTCTACAGCCGTATTTATTAGATTCTCCTTATACACCTCTATACAGTATATTAGCTATGCTATAATAAGGCTCTATGTAACGTTGAAATAAATGCTTAATTTATAAAAATTTGTTCAACGTAGCATACTTATGTTAATCTCTGTCAAAAAAATAGTACCAAACGGTGGATCAATACATTCGACAGACATTTGAATCAAAAAAAAATATTATTTTCCTGTCAACAATTGATTGTATGAATAAAATTTGTTTCAGATTTTTTTAGAAAAACTGATTTTAATTTGAAAGTTCTTTTTCACACATGCTCATTGGGTCAAACCTATTTTTATAAAGTTTAGGCCTCGGGGGAAGCGAATCCATGTCTTTTCACACACTGGTATATTGATATAAAAAGTTTATTTGCTGATCAAGACTCAAATTAAGTTCCAAATTTCTTGACATAATATATTAAAAAATGAATGTTTTTTTGTTTTATTACGTGTGATGTCATGACACATACGTATTAATAGACCTTATAATAAGCTTTATACAACCCTAAACGTCTGTATAGCTTATTTCAATCCCTATGCAGTGTAGCTAAAAACTTTATAAATAAGGATTTCCTTATACAGGCATTATAAGTCTTATAATAGGTCTATGTTCGGTTTATAAATAAGGCTGCTAAATTGCAATTGATCAATTTGGAGAAGAGTTGTCAGCGGAATAGGACTTGGACTTTAACCCTTTGTCTGAAAATAACAGATTTATCTACACTGAACAAATATTTATATTCATTTTTTAAGTTAATAACCGTAAAAGTAATCAAACAGATCTTGTCTGTCAATTAGTTTTTTCGTATGTCCTAAACTGTTCTTCTTCTTCAAAATCCCAGTTGAACCCATATTCTTTTTCGGATTTCAAATATTTGCTTCTAGAATATTTACTTTTCAAAAATTATTGTCAAAACAGTTTCCATATTGTCAAATAAAAAAGCTAACAGGGCTATCACCGCATTGACATTTAAAATGTCATCAATCAAATATTGATAATTGCTTTCAATAATTGAACAACTTATGATAAATGTAAAGTTTAGTTCAGTGTTGGCTGCTCATAGAAGAAAAAGATAAAAGAAACCGCAAATCAATTACTGGGTAGAGTTTTATTGCTAATCTCAACGAAGCCTCAAAGCATTTTAGGTGTGTTGTGACGAACACATTTTGTTTTGCATTTCCATGCACAAAGCACAACAAACAACTCTTGCTAAGTTTGTATTAGAAAAACAAAAACTCCCCCAAAAAATCACATCAGGTTGACGTCTGATCTGCCAAAACAACTAGACATAAGCACATAAATGAATGTAGACGTGACAATAAGTATCAACCTTGATTGATTTTAATTTTCCACCCCATTGAACAAAAACCAAAAACAAATTGCTTCGCATCGATCGCACTCGAGTTCTGTTTGTAGTGATGACGATTTGTGATTCTTAAGTTATTCTCAGTGAAAATCGGTAACGTCCACAAGAGATCGTTTATCAGACAGCTTCTAACGAGTGCTTATTGCATCAAATGTTCAAAACAAAAACTATTGGCTTTTGAAAGTTGAGTGAAATAAATTTAACAAGATTGTTAATCAAATGCATTTATTAAGTCTGCAATTATAAAAAATTGATCTACCTCAAGAAATTAAAGCTAGATTCACTGCCGTTGTCGCCGGTTGTGTTAGAACAATTATTGTTGTCGCTTAGTTACGCGTTCGGTGTAAACACCTATATTTCACTAGTTATGACGAAATCAAAGGATTTGGCTAACGTCTACAAAGTTCCGGGTGGTAGACGGATACCAACTATTAGTGCTGGGGTCGATGAAAATAAGTTGACAGGAATTGTCAACCCAGCATTTTCACCGGAGTACGGAGATGATGGATGTGCGGTTAGTCCCGATAATTTTGATTGCAGCGATATTGCAGAATTATGGTATGTCCTATAATCTAATAAGTTTTCAAAAAGACACATGTTTACTCCAGTAAAACACATATTATGTATGTGGTTGTCTCAGCTTTTGACCACAGATCAGATAAAGGGAAATCGGAAACTGACTTCCGTTTTAACCTGCAGATAACGCAAATTTTATTTATCCGTTACTTCGTGTACGTGAATAAGGCCGTGTGCGAATTGGATGAATTGTAGTTAAAAATTGATGAATTTTTAACCACCATCACTGTCATATTTTAACCTGCTCCGCAGCTAGTCTAATTTTTAACACATTTTATTCAATGCGAAGTGTCAAAATTTAACCAAACGTCAAGATTTAACCAATTTCTAACCCAATTCGCACACGGCCTCAGTGAGAAAAAACAGCAATAACAATGAGGTGAGATTCAACGGAATGTTGAGAAAGCATAAGTGAAAATACCTATACCTTTACAACATTCCGCTGGACCTGCTTGAAAGCAAATTTGTTTTGACAGCCTGGTTTCCTATATCCTTTATCTCGGTGCTTAAAAGTACCTAGAACCAGAGAAATATGTAGGTACGAGTAATAGAAAACAAATATTCTCGACTTTTTTTATGTAAGGACGAAGATATTACACCTCATCCTACTTTAAGTTTTTTAATGACGAAAACCGTGAGAAAATAATGTGACTTAAGTATTAAAGCTCCAAAAGAAATTTAAATACTTCTCAATGAAGGTTCAGCTTAAAAGCTTTCAATTTCCATCACCATCAATCTGCATGTCAAGTGTTGCTTTTTTAAGTCGACACAAAGTGCCTCTGCTAAAAGCTCTCGGTCAAAGTAGTTATACACTCATATCACAAAAAGGTTAAACGAGTGGAGACTTGAAAAGTTCTTGCTGAAAGTTGTGGAAAACTTGAAATTCTTTCTTGAGCAATTGCTTTTCTGAGTTTAACTCGAACTTTTAACAAATAAGAATTTACTCAGTTTCAACATTACATGTTACTTTTTGTCAACCTGCGAATTCGTAAGTCTACACACAATAATTTTTACTGCCCGAGTCAAGAACTAAGCTGTCGTTCTGGTTTTAAAATCAGAAGAGAGAAGTTCTGTTCTTTTCAGAATCAAAACTGTCAAAAGTGTTAATTTTTCCAGTTCACAATTGAAAAAAGAAAGCATTGGAAAACAAAGTATGTATACATCCAAAAACCCCAAATCTCAATTTTTCCTCGCTTCGTGTATGTGAAAAAATAACAAAGAAATAGCAATACAAATCTACTGCGGTCCAGCGGAATGTTAAGAAAGTATCAGAGAGTGAGAACACCAAAACGTTTACAATATTGTAGGTTTTGTCAATTTTAACAGCTCTGTTTCTTATCTTCTCTTTTTTGATCTGTGAAAATAAAAATAAATAGAGTGGCGCGACAGCTCTTGAAGAACCAAGGCCTAAGTGGCTTACTCTCATCAACAATTCTCTAGGTGCGTGTGAAGAATTGGGGGGATCTACAATTTAACGCCGATTCCGAACGGCAAAGTTGAGAAGCACTTTTTCATGACAGATGATACTCTTGGAAGTTTTGTCAGTTCTTCGCAAGAGGCAGTGCCCGTGAAAGATGAAATAAAAACTAGGGTCACGAGTAGGAATCAAACCCACGACGTTCTGCTTAGCAGCCAACGCACCTAACCAGTAAGCTACGGACACTACTGACACTGTGATCTGTGAGCCGAAGGTTATTTTTGAACCGTGGGCCAATGAAAGAACAATTCTCAACGAACAAAGATTTCTTCAATTCTATAGTAATCTAATTGTTGGCTTAGCATTTATTATTTAACCCCGTGATATGGATAGTATTCCTTTAGAAGTAAAGAAATCTTTGTTTTCATAAACTTGCTCTTTTCTTGTAGTGTCCGTTACGTAGTACGCACTGCTACGCTGAACGCATGAGTTCGAATCCTGCTCGGGTACATAAGATTTTTATTTCATCTTTCACGGGTAATGCCTCTTGCAAAGAAATGATATCACTTCCAACAGTTCATCTGTCATGAAAAAAGCTTCTCAACTATGCAGTTCGGAAATCGGCGTTAGATTGTAGGTCTCCTCGATTCTTCACACTCACTCAGAGAACAACTGATGTTATATCTTCATTGATTATTTTGGATTGAATACATCGTGAATTGAAAGTGTAACCATTATATTCGTTGTTTTATGTTCTATAACAGAACCATGTGTTTTCACCCTAATGTGCATTTTTTTGTTTTTTTATCTTGCTTTACTCCTGCCAACCCTGTTCACACTGGAAATGCAAACTCAATCTTTTTGACATTTGGAAACCTTACAAAATTCAAACACAATCATTCTCTCTTTCCATTTCATTTCGAAAATACTCCCAAATTGTCTTTCTTTCTCCTTTTGTCCTGCAATCAAAATTATACAAAAAAAAATCCAAATTTTCTACATTGTTCATTTTTGTCCAATTTTCCATACACAAAAATTTTTCATTCGCAGTTTGCATCGTGCAGGGTAAAGTTGTGGAATTCCTTCAAATTCTAACAATTTGTGTGAACGTTTGTCTCCCTTTAGTGTGTCATCATTCCCATTAAATCAATTTCTTTTTCATCATAAAAACGAATAAAAATATCGGTCGTTTACGTTTTGTTTGTTAATTTTTATTTTCTTTCATAGAAAATAAAAATCAAAATTCCAAAATTTATTTATTTAAAGGAATCGTGAAGTGTTGCGAGTTCAGTGTGTAAAAAAAAAGAATATCGAGCCATAAAAGAGAAATAAAAAAACAAATAATCGATTTTTCCGTGAAACAACAACAACGAAAACCAAGTGAAATAGAAAAAAGCTAAAAGGGTTTTTTCTTAACTTCTTTATTTCCATATACAAAAAAAAAAAGATAAAAAACAAGAACCACCACCTACTCGACGACGAAACTCGATTGTTGGAAAAAGGAATTCTTTTTTTTGGAAGAAGGAAGCAAAAGTCCATCAAGTCTAGCAGAACAGGTGAGTTCCGAGTTTTTTTTTTCAAGTCTCGTTGTTCTTGTGTTCCTCCTCCTCTTCATGGAAAATACCTTTGCTCGAGGAATTACCTAACTCTTCTTCATTTGCCTAATTTCCTCGCCCTATTTCTACTTTTTTTTTCATTTTCAATTCTTTTCTTTTTTTTTCGTTCATTTATTTATGTTCTTCCTGACCTGAGTACCTTCACACACCAGTTCTTGGGTGTCTGAGAACGACCGACCATCTCTCCCCGGTCAGCTCTCAGGTGTCGGAGGACCTTTTTCTCATCCTACGAGTTCATTTTCAATTTTCATTTTTAGCATTTTTGTTTGTCAAATCGAATTCTAGTTGAATTCTCATCGCACACCTTCGTCTTCGGTAGAATTTTTAATGTAATTTAAGCTTTTCATTTGTCCTGTTGTTAACATATAAAATGGACAGTTAACCCCGTAGTTCGTAGTCGTAGAATTTTCATAACTAACCAGCAGACAAAACCGACCATTGTTCATTTTGCTTGTTGTGTAACTACTAACTTTGAAACCGTAACTAAATGTTATTTAGACTTGATGTTGTTGTTTCTAGTTCTTGTTGTTGTTTTTTTATTTATTTAACAATCTCTACTCTTCCGATGTCTACTACTCGTCTTAAAACTTCTGAATTTCTGTTCGTTTCCGTTGTAACATCGATTCTTTGGATTATCGTCGTTCGTGTTGTTGTCAAATGATTGAGTGGCGTCGTAAAATTGCTCCCCCAAAGCTGCTTCCGTTGTAAAAATAGATAAGAACCGAAAAAAAAAAATGGAATCCTTTCCATTTCCTCACTGTTTGTTGGTTGGGTTCGAGCTAGATTTTGTGGGATTGGAATTTAAAGCAATATTCGAATGAGTCATTGATGACAAGCTCCCCCAGCCTGCTAGCTGAATCTCCAGCCTGTCTGTCTGCCTGGTACAGAATAGATAACACACAGAGAGAACGAGCGATTGGGGTTTTTGGTTGTTTGTTCTCCAACTCCAAGTCACTGCCACAGTGCCTCTGAACTGACTCAATGGATTGTGGGTGGCTGTCCGCCTCGTTCTGACGTAATACTTTTGCGCGACCTGCGCTGGTTGGTTGCTGGCTTCGCAAGCAAGACTCAATGCATTTGTTTTTGGCAAAGGGCGTAGGAGCTCGTGTGTGTGTGTGTGTGTGCTTGTTTTTCCTCGTCCTTTATTTGGTGGTGTCCTCGTTTGCTCGCCTTTGCAGCGAATGGAGAACAAAATCAGCTGGGAATACCCTTTTTTTCTCGCTTAAAATCATTATTTCTTATTTTCGTTTGTTGATATCATTTTAATTACAATTTTGCAGGATGAGAAATAATGATGAATGTACCTCATTCACCAGGTCATTTCTAGCAATTCGATTTTGTGTAGCTTAATGTAATGAGTTCATGGGAAGTGTCGATGTGGCATGGCAGGGAGCACTAAGTTTTGTGTAGTCCTTGCTGTTGCCATAGCAAACATCGATGTGGTGTACTCAAATGTACTTCAATTCAAAGTTGTTTCGATTCTTCGGAATAATAATAATCAAGTTGGATGTTTTGTGGAAGGAAGAGATGGTGATTATAATCGCCTGTAGGTACCTACCTACCTCCAACGTGGTTTGAGTTTGGAGTCGTTAATGTTTTTGCTTTTATCCTTGAAACGGGTATTACGATGGATCGGGAGAGATTAGTATTGAATGCCTTATCGATTTTGGGGAATGGGGGGAGGAAACGAAATTAACTTTGTTTGAGGTGTAAGTTTCCGTTGGAGAATGGTTTCCGCGGCCGAACGAAACTAATTTGTTAATCAAAAATTGTAGAAGTCTCCTGTCGCCTAGCCTTGTGCAAGTAAATCGTTTTTCGTTTCCTACAAAATTTCAAGTTCAAAATTGCTTTTAAATCGCCATGGCATTTGATTCTGGTTTATTGCCGGTTAAATGCGGTTTTAGCCGATTGCCAGGCCAGTTAATTGCATGAAAACCTGTTTTACAAAGTAGACATAGCAGCTTGTTGCAATCAGCTGTTTAAGAGTCGCCACTATTTGTGTTTTTTGTTTTATGGCAAAAGCCTGACGCTTGAGGAATTCCATTCACAAATCAAAACTTCTGGTTTTCTATGTGAGAAGCTTAACTAAATCGTTTGCTTTGCAATGAGAGACCTTGAATACACTCAGTCAGTATATGCAGTCTCTCCCTAATCAGACTTGTTTTTCGAAACACTTGAAGACATTTTCTGCAAAACAAATCTCAATACCGAGAGCACTTGAATGAGTCAACTTCTTATGAAAAGTGATTAATAAATTGGAAACTAGTAAAAGCCAGATGGTTCGAGTAGCGTCTGGTTGGAAGTGTAAATTGAGCTTAGTCGTACACTTGCGCTAATTGCTTCCAATTCCAGTCAGGTAGGTTGGTATGGTAAACAAAATGCTGTCGATGTCTTATGAAACAGCAGTAATGCAAATTGTTATTATTGCTGGCTATTGCTGGTCTTAAAACAATAATTATTATTTCTTTATCTCTTGGGCTCTCTGAGACACTCTCTTTGGGGAGAGGCCTGATGGATTGTTGTGAGATTGCAGCTGTTCATTTGGTTCATTTTGGTGTTTATGGTTCGTTCCGTAGCTTGAATTAGAAAACAAACTTGTGTTTATGTGGAGTAGCCTGGTCCCTGGTCGGGAGTGATAACAATCAAAGTTTTCGGTTTTACTTAATCAAATTTAACTCAAAGCATTGTCTTTTCGAATAGGAGGTGGCACAGTGTCTGTGGAGTTGGGGTTAAGTTAGTTGCTTTTTGATTTATTCTGTCAAAATTTTCAAGAGTATCAATCATTTATAAATTTCAATTTGGAGGCTACTTGAAGTCCCGTGCTTGTGCCAGCAAACCTCAGACAATTGCAGTCATTTAGAAGAATATTCGACAGAACTGGAGAAACGTCTCGGCGCGTCCATATTATGCCGATCGGCCAAGCCGAGTGAGTCTGGACTTTACGTCCCGATCGGGATTGGCTCGTGCAAAAAGCCAGCCCAAACCAGACGGAGACCCGATGTGAACTATAAAGTGTGGACGTGCCGATGTCGAACCGATCTTCGATGACAGCTCGTGTTTTTTTCTTTTCTTGTCATAAATATTAACCGTTGAAATGTGTTTTTGTCTGAAGCGAAGCGAATATTCACTATTCAGTGATTTCAAAGAAAATTTGGTTCGTGTTGTTCGGTAGTTCGGTTGCGTTCTCATCCTATGTTACAACAATGGACTGTAATGTATCGGGCTCGTCCGATATTGTGGGACAATTTTAATAAAGAATGGAAGAAACAAAACGTCAACATATTTTGTTTTGGAACATTCAACAGTCCACACTGCAAATTTATGTAGACGTCATGCCAAACCGAATGTGCTGGTGGACATCATTCGTCATAATAAGGGTAGGCCAAGTTGTCGAATACTACTTGCCAAGCTGTTGAGAAAGAAGAATAATTGATTCGTGATGGTCTTCGCGTACACTCTCAGCTACAGCTTACTTACTTACTTTCTTACTTATGGTAACGCTATAGTCCAGGTCGAACCAGGGCCTCACCCCACAAACTTCTCCAGCCAGTTCGGTCCCTAGCTAGCTGTCTGCAGTTTTGCACGCCATGTTGATTCAGGTCCTCAACCACCTGAGTCGCGGTCATCCTCTTCTGCGATGTCCTTTCGGGTTGGATTCGAAGACTCTACGAGCCGGAGCATTATTTTCCATTCGCTCAACATGACCCAACCATCTAAGTCGTTGGACCTTAACTTTTCTGGCAGTTCTCCATTAATGCAGACAGGACCAAAAATCACTCGAAGAATTTTTCTCTCAAAGCAGCCCAAAGCGTTTTCATCAGATGTTGTCATAGTCCATGTCTCTGCACCATACATGAAGACCGGGATGATGAAGGTTTTGTAGAGTGTCACTTTAGTTGCTCGGGAGAGGACTTTACTATTCAATTGCCTTCTAAGTCCAAAGATGCAGCGATTGGCAAGAGTGATTCTTCGTTTAATTTCAGCGCTGGTGTTGTTGTCTGAGTTGATTGCGGATTAACTACCTCGAAGTAAAATCTGTCTATGTTGACGTTTGCTCCAAGACGTCGATGTTGGTAGTCCTTTCTTGTCGACAGCATTAACTTAGTCTTGCCCTCGTTAACCGATCTACCCATCTTCCTGGCCTTCGTCTCAAGACTCACAAACGCTCCACTGACAAAGCTGTGTTCTTCAAATTATGTCAATGTCGTCTGCGTATCCTAGTAGCTGGACGGACTTTTGAAAGATTGTTCCTCTGGTGTTGATGTTACAGATACAGCTGTTGCAAACTAATCACAACTTGCTGAATGTGGTCTAGCCGATCGAGTATCGTCCACGTATGGTTAACTGTCAAAAGTTCAACTTTATCGCCAAATCCATAAAAATCTCATGTCGTTTTCCATTGGACGTCCAGAAGCATTCGTAGGAGTCCAGAAGTCTTCTGTAACCATTTCATCGGACTGACTTTGACAGACGGAATGAGCAGAACTCTTCTGTTTTGAAAACAGAAGAGACGTAAAAAAGACCAATATGAAACGACATCATTTGTGCATCTCTTTAAATTGAAGAGAAAACCTGAATTACAAGCGAAACGTCAAAAAATGTAGATCCGTTCGTTAATTCCCTTCTTTTACTCAAGTTCTCTCACTTTTGAATGAGAAAAATATTTCCCCTATCTCCCGATTTTATACGAGTTCTACGGGTTCTGTTAAAATTGGAAAAATGCATTGAAATTTGTTGACGTGTAAAACAATTGTGTGCACATTTAAGCTGTCAAGTGTTCTTTTACTTTTTAGGAGAATCACAAAATTTCATCCCCACTCCTCGAAATTTTCGACAGTTTTCACAAAACTGCCGAAAATTAAAAGACCCAATAGGTTCGTGCTTTTAGTTTTTCGGGAGTTTAGTGAAAAAAAGTGATAGTTCAACAATTTTAGGTTTTATTTGCCGAAAAATTCCTAGTGAGATGTATCTTTGTATACTCTTTCATTACGACCAGCGTTTTAGATAATTTCACCAACAATTTGTATGTGTACATAGGTGTACATAGATATTTTGTTTTGCTTGTTAAACTATGAAAAAACACTACCTACTGATAACATAAATTTCGTGTTAAGAATCTATCAGATAATTAATATTGTCGAATTGTACGATCAATATCATTTTAATTTTTTTTTTAATTTGAAATTGAATTTTGTTTATTATTCATCAGCTGATTATGAAATGTCAAAATCTGTCAATTTTTACACTACGTTGGAGGGGAAATTTCAACTCATTTCTTAGTTGTATTTGGCAAATCAGAATGACTTGACTACATAGTGACTACGTTAGTGAATGGGGCCAATCACACAATAGGCCAGTTCCACCAAACAACATCTCACTGAGATCTCAATGTCACTCTGACTGGGGCAAAATCATTTGGTGGAACATAATTCTAAGTTTTCATTGAGATATAATGGTTACCTTACAAATTGTTGTTGCACATGTGTCAGCCACGTCAAAACACCTGAGTGAGAAATCGAATCCAAAATAATTTCATCTCAGAGATCTCAGAAAAAAACCTCAGTTCTCAGCTGAGATTTTTTGTTCCACTTAAAAAATCTCTGAGATCTCAGTGGAATGTTGTTAGGTGGAACGTGGAACTGGCCTAATTTCTCACATTTTTTTTAATCTTCAACAAAATTTCAATATATTTCTTATTTTTTTGGGTGTAAAATCAGGAGAAACTGACAGAAATTACAAAAAACTTGAGTATAACATCAGATAAGTGAGAGAATTCGGCAGATTTAGGGAGTAAAAGACCTAATGTTTTGGTTTGAAATTGGGAGGACGGGGACATGCTTGCCTACTAACACTGCAAAAAACTAGAGTTTAGGGAAGTACACGAACTGACCTATTTTTAACAAACCCAATAAAATACAAGATTCCCAAGCTAAATATTGTTTATTTTTCATAATTTGTCATCCAAAAACAAAAGCAAAGGCAAACAAAGCAATTTTCTTTTATCGCTCATTATTTTTCTTTTTTTCTTTTTATTTAATCTTTATGAGTTGAAAAAAGAAATGCTATAAGTTTGTGACTTGTAAATAATAATTAAAAATATTTCTGATCATAAAAATTCAAACATATAACCAAACAACTGTGAAATTCTATTGACAAATCTAACAAATGAAGTGATGCCAGATTTATGATTTATGAATGAAAAGTAAAGCACTTAAACAAGTTCCATTCCTATACGTGCTCTTTATTGTTTGTGTAACCCTCAAAAAGATGAAATTTGAAGGTCAAAAGTTCAGGTCAGACATTCACAAAGTTCGCAAGTCATAAGAAGGCTTGTCTTTGTATTCTCTTTTGTTTGTTGGGCACATAATAAAAAAAGGGAACAACATAGAAACACAGAAGCTTCTTAATGACGGTCCATTTCACGATCAAGGTATTATGCAATAGTGTGCTCTTGAGTTATTACCCACTAAGCCCACCAGAGCGCAACGAACCATTTATCATTTTAACGTGTTTTTTTTTTTTTTGTTCGTTTCTACTTGACAGTTGTCGTTTCATAGAAGGTTTGTTTGTTTTGTTTGTGTGCAACACGTTCCAATTCGTTTTCATTCTTTCTTTAATAAGTTTTATTTATGAAAAAAAGGGAAGAGAGGGTGTTAAACGCAGCCAATTCTTGGTTCCAGAGATGGAACTATTCATCTTAAAACGCGAAACAATGCTCCTTATTTTGGGTTATTGCAAACAACTTTTTCATTAATTTTTTGGTTCCAAAAGTAGGGGCCGGTTCTCCATGATAAAATTAAGTTTGAATTTTTTAAGCCTACTGTTCAAAATTCCTCATGATGTGAAGTAACGTCAGTAGAGAAAGTGAACTTTTGACATTTGTAACTGCTACAAAGTTTTGAATGCGTTCTTTAGAACGCTTGACGTTTTCAAAAACAACTCCTTAATTTACGGACTGAACTAAAACTCCCTTCTAGTACTAAAGACAGTCGCCACTCAAGCATTTTTTGGTCATCCATTGACACTTGTTTTTAATTCTCCGTCGTTAAATTTAACCGCAGTCAGTGCTGAGGATATGGAAAGAACACTTTTCCAAGCTGTATAATGGCGATGACGACCAAAACTCCGTCAGCAATACAGAATCATTCAATTTGAGTGCAGAAGGCCAAAAATTCCGTCCACCCGACATGGACGAAGTGAAGATAGCGATATCTAAACTAAAGTCGAACAAAGCCGCTGGAGCAGACGGGCTAGCCGCCGAACTGTACAAAGCAGCTAGAGATGATTTGGTTAGGAGCATGCACCAGCTCGTCTGCAAAATTTGGTCGGAGGAAAGCATGCCCGATGAATGGAACCTCAGCATCGTATGCCCGATCCTAAAAAAAAGGAGATCCCCTGAACTGCACCAACTACAGAGGTATAAGTCTCCTTATCATCGCCTATAAGATCTTGTCTGCCGTGCTGTGTGAACGTTTGAAGCCCTTCGTCAACAACCTGGTAGGTCTTAAATCAGTGTGGCTTCAGACCCGGAAAGTCCACCATCGATCAAACATTCAACCTATGGCAGATCTTGGAGAGGACTCCGTAACTTCAAATCGATACCTACCACCTTTTCATCGATTTCAAGGCCGCGTATGACAGCGTCTTTAAAGACCAACTATATAGAGCAATGTCTATTTTTGGCATCTCTTAAAAATTCATCCGTCTGTGTAAGATGACAATGGAAAATTCACGCTGTTCCATCATGGTCGGAAAAAATCTTACGGACGCTTTTGATATCAAAAAAGGTTTTAGACAAGGCGATGCGTTGTCATGCGGTTTCTTCAACATCATTCTTGAAAAGATTGTGCAAACCTCCAATGTCAACACCCAGAGGCACAATCTTTCAAAAGTCCGTCCAGCTGCTAGGATACGCAGACGACATTGGAAGAACACGGCGTGATGTCAGTGGAGCGTTTGTGAGCCTTGAGACGGAGGCCAGGAAGATGGGTCTAGCGGTTAACGAGGGCAAGACCAAGTTAAAGCTGTCGACAAGAAAGGACAACCAACATCGACGTCTTGGAGCAAACGTCAACATAGACAGATTTAACTTCGAGGTAGTTAAGGACTTTGTCTAACTGGGATCCGCTATCAACTCAGACAACAAAACCAGCGCTGAAATCAAACGAAGAATCACTCTTGCCAATCGCTGCTTCTTTGGACTTAGAAGTCAATTGTGTAGTAAAGTCCTCTCCCGAGCAACTAATGTGACACTCTACAAAATCCTCATCATCCCGGTCCTCATGTATGGTGCAGAGACATGGACTATGACAACATCTGATGAAAACGCTTTGGGCTGCTTTGAAAGAAAAATTCTTCAAGTGATTTTTGGTCCTGTCTGCATTAATGGAGAATGGAGACGAAGATTCAACCAAGAACTGTACGAGCTGTACAGCGACACTGACCTAGCCAGAAAAGTAAAGGTCCAACGACTTAGATGGTTTTGTCATGTTGAGCGAATGGAAAATAATGCTCCGGCTCGTAGTCTTCGAATCCAACCCGGAATGACGTCGCAGAAGAGGAAGACCGCGACTCCGGTGGAGCACACAGGTGGTAGAGGAACTGAACCAACTTGGCGTGCGATACTGGAGACAGCTAGCCAAGGACCGAACTGGCTGGAGAAGTTTGTTGGGCGAGGCTCTGGTCCGACCTGGACTGTTGCGCCACCATAAATAAACAAACAAATGTGATAAGTGGGAATCATCACTTGTAAAGTAAGTTTTAATAGTTTTTGCGCATTGCTCGAATTTTGTGTGATCCATAATCATAAATGGCAAACATTCAAATACTTTTATGACAATTTGTAAGGTGGGTTAATTTTTATCAAAGGCTGAGGTAGGACTCAGCGGTTTCCAGGGTCTGACTAAAGAAATAACAAAACCTTAGCACTTTGAGAGTTCATACAATTCCTTTATATTATTTCAAATAGATTAATGATTATAATATTTATTATTATGAGTTTAACACTTCATTTTGAACAGAACATAACACAATTCTTATAGCTATGGTCTTATTGATAAGGTTCACTCTAAGACAATAGAGGCCACTACTTATTACAACCTGAAATAGCTGGTGCCACTAGTTATTACAATCTCAGCAAGCAGATGCCACTTGATTATTACAGTGTGCAAGCAGACGCCACTGATTATTACAGTCTTCAAGCAGACGCCACTGGTTATTACAATCTGAGCAAACAGTCGCCACTGTTTAAGACCCAGTGAATGAATTTCACAGTCTATCAAAATTTACGAGAGGACTTCCCCTAGTACAACAAGTCTGGGATATTCAAATTTTACCTCTATTAGTCAGTTTCGTGCCAAAACATGAATGTGAATTATATTCGGCAAACGAAATGATTCCATACATTTTGTACCTCTATGTACTACAGCGTATTTGGCTGTTGGCTGATTGTAAGAAACGACTGAGTGTGCTTGGTTTTGGTTATGTGTGTGCAGCTGTTGTTTGTCGACTGTGCTCTGGGCGCTGCTGCTGGTTGTCGTCAATAGTCGATGGTGGAGTGGGATATTATTTTTAATGATAATGATTGTTTCATTACAATTTCAAATGATTTTTGACTGAGGCAGGTGTCATATACCTGCGCTACCAACTTGAAACAACAAAATGAATGACGCTAAATGATGTTAACAGGAAACCGGCAATTAAGCTAGAAATTGGCTACTTTAAAAGCTATTTCTTAAAAAAAAAATTCAAACGAACCCAAATTTATTGATATCTGCCTTTCTCTTCTATTTTTTACAAAAAAAAAGTTGTAATCAAATAAACACCCAAAATGAAATTTGCTCCTTTTGTTTTTATTTCCACAACATTTTCCTACATCAAAGTTAATGGCCCAGACTAAGGGGAATTTTAAGTGAAGCATAAAAACGTCAATCTAAATGGGGACAGGGATGTCATTGAGGAATATGTAAATAATTGTATTACAAAAGTCAAGAGGCTTTCTTCTGAATTTATTTTCGTGCAAAAAAAAAAAATCCTTTAGGTACATTTATGAATAAATTTTATTGTTTTTGTTGCAATAACAAGGACTTACCAGAGATTCTTCGAAAAACATGACAAGAGATGAAAATTGATGGCATGGGAGTGCGAGAGCTCTTGTAATATTGGAAAGGTCAAAAAGATTTATCACCAAACTCTGGTAGACAGTTTTTGAAATGTTAGAAAATAAACAGAAAAAAAGAAGATGTCTTGGTTAGGAAAAAATAAAAATACGTCATCAAAGCAAGAAGACAATGCCCACTCCGTAGGATGATTTCCGTCCAGTTAGATTATAGAAACTTTCTGCGTCTTAGAAAATATATCAAAACATAATTTTTCTAACTAGAACCGAGATTATGGTTATTTATTGTGAGAGTCACACGACACTAGCTTTGTTGCGTTCTCAAGACTCAATGAAAGGTAGGAGGAGAGAAATAAATTTGAATGTCAGAAACTCCATAGAAATATGTCATACCTATACCTGGGTGCGGCTTTTCCTTAAATTTCCTTTCGGGGTTTTTTGATGTGTGGCGGTTCGGGCGGCAAATTTTGTCCCCTGCTTTGAATCAAATACGAATTAAATTTAAATTACATTCACATGAGAGCGAGTCTCGTTCGTCTGGCACCCAGATGAGTCCTTAACATTCAAGAAAGTCGACTAATTAGTGCAAGAAAACTAAGTTCACATTATGTACAAAAACAACAATTATAATGAGTTAAAAACAATGCACCTTTGATGTGAAAAGTTTTTGGTGTTCAAATTCCTTAAGGATGCGATAAGACAAAAAAGTTTATTTTTTTTATTTTTTTGTTTTTGTCTTGAAACTTGAAAGTCATCTCATGTGTGAGAACAGGACTTGGTTACGTTTTTGTCTACATTGCTACTACGGAACTCATCACCATCATCGTCGTTGTCGTCGTCGTAGAGCGGTATTTTAATCTTCTACTCGTCCCTCCGTTTCGCTCTCTCTTTATGTAATTTCCATCGATTTTGTAGGGTTCCCTACCTCTTATAGGGGGAAAATTATATAAGGATGAGGTTGGGTGGAATTCCTCAACACTCAATTTGTTATATGCTGCTGCTTCTTCTGTTATTCTCGTGTCGTAGCGACAACGCAAAGCCAACGGAACCCTCCTGCTTCGGGTGGGTGTAATTTTTCAGAAGTGGAATACTTATCGTACAAGGTCACACATTCATTCGTTGGTAACTACGTTTTTTTCGTTTCGTTTTACTATGAATTAGAATGAATATAACGAGGGGTCGTCAAGTAAGTAGTTTGAGTTTGTTTGCCAAATTATTTTCTTATAAAAAATTCCTTTTGTTTTCATTAGTTTTCTTTATGTTTCTTTTTTTTATTATTTAATCACCCTGTGAACTGTATTCTTCTTTTTTTCAATGAAAGTACCTTTTATGTCGTCAAGAGTTAACGGCAATTTTATCGATTTATTGGATTTCCCTTGGCTTTTAACATTTCTTTGTTGATTGTCGTAAAGAATGACTATTCGAAGGGACAACGCTACATCGGGGTATTTGATACACGCAAAACAATTAAAACAATATTATGTGTAGTGTGTGGATTTTGATTATTATGTGGAGCTTTTCTTTATTAAATGTTGAGTTTCGGTTTGTCGTGGATTCAGGTGCGACTCAACCTTAAGCCTTCTATTAACAAGGAGCCTGTAAACTCTGAATGCCAATTTTGTTACCTTATTCAGCTAGACCGCGAAGCCGTTTGGCAAGCTCTGCCTTTCCCAGTTCCTTTTGCCGTCGTTATGTCATATTTTCGATCAAAAATCGACAATATTAAATTCTTAAGACGAATTTGTAAATATTTGTTTGAACGTTTACAACTACCCCAATGTTTGGTCTCGCTGCCGCCACTATGTCGTGTTTGTTATGTAAGTCAGGTTTTTCAGTTTCATTTTCCTTTTACAGTGTAAAATCCTTGATTATGTTGACCGCAGCAGCAACGGCGAAGTCCGCCATTTTTTGTTTATCCAATAAAACACAGTCATCGTTCCAACACAATATGGATTATAAAAAGAGAGAGAAAGAGAGTGAGTGAACAATAAGCGACCATTAACCAGGGCAGGTGCTTTTTCCCTCTTTGTGTGGCTATCACAAAGGGCTAGAGGGTGATATAGTTGATTGGTGGTGGAAGCATGTAAATTTACGTTGTGGTCATCCCAATCGACCAACACACAGCCATAACATTTTTTATAGGTTTTTAATGCCACAGCTCAGTAAAACCAAAAGTTTTTATTTTTGTTTTGTGTTTTCTGCTTTTGTTTTTGTGACTCAAAGTCGGTCATCAGCGCGGCGTGGCGGTCAGTTGCTATAACAATGGACTTTGCTGATTATGAATAAAAACTTTTGGACGGTAACAATACAAAACAGATTACACGAAAAAAAAAACCACACTGAAAAACAGAAACTACAAAGAGAAGAGGAAAAACTAGAAATGGTCAAGTTGCTATAATTACATAGGTACATTAATTGATACGTGGTCTAGTTTTTCCTGTTTTTTATTCATTCTCAGATTGAAGTGGTGTTTTTTGTTCATGTCACACTTGGAATATAGAATATTTCACTTCGAAGAAGTTAGAAAGCTTTTTTAATTTACACCCACGAACGACTTGGACAGGAAGCATTTTGGTACTTGAAATATTTCTGCTTCTGAATATCTAAAAAAAAAAAAAGGAAAAGGTACTAGAAAACAGTGTGTTTATCAGACTAGAGGTCATTTGAAAAAATGTAAAAGAGTGTCGTAGACAAAACGGACCCCTGTGGTACACCATCGTTTATTTGGTGGGGTTGAGACTTGATCCGTTCAAGACGGAACGAAAGTTAAAAGATTAGGCTGGAGTCTGTAGAATTGTTGTAGTCGAAACGAGCCTAGCAGAGTAAGTAACTACTTACATAGTTACTTACTTATCCGGCTCACAATCCATGAAGGATCTCAGACCTGAGATACTGCAACCTTCCATTCTGAACGGTCCCTAGGGTGAACTCTGCAGTCGCCGAAACCAGGCACTCTGGCATCCGCAGTTACTTGGTCCTTGTATCGGTCTTCCTTGTCGTCTCGAACCTGGGGACTGGGATGAGAAGACTTTTTTGACTGGAGAGTTGTCGTCCATTCGCTCGATGTTGCCTAGCCAATGTAGTCGTCTTTTCTTGACCATCTGGACTACATCCACATCTTGGTAGAGCTCGTACAGTTCGCTGTAGAATCTTATTCTCCATTCGTCATCGCCGTATAGAGGACCGGAAATCCATCGAAGAATTGTTCTTTCGAAAGTGCCCAGTATCAATTCCCCTTTTTTACTTATCGTCCAGCTCCAGCACTCGGCGCCGTAGAATAGGACTGATAAAATCGAAGTTTTGTATAGCAGACACTTTGTCTTTCGAGTGGGGAGTTTTGAACCCGCTTATTTTGCCAAACGAAAGCAGCAGCGGTCCGCTTGGGTAATTTTTCTTCGGATCTCCAATAAGGTGTCGTTTTTGGGATTGATGTTTGTTCCAAGGTAGGTGAACTCCTTAAGTACCTCAAAATTGCTGCTACCAACAGTGACGTTTTGTCTGGTGCGGTGGAGAGATGTTGTTTTGTTTGTTGATAACATGTACTTTGTTTTGTCCTCATTCACTACAAGACTAAAGAGTTTCGCGTGTTCTTCAATCGCTGTGAAGGCCCCAAGCACAGCTGGGTGGATTTGTTGAAGATATAGTTTTCCGTGCTTACACCTGCCTTGCGCACTATCTGCTCCAGGACTATATTGAAGAAGTCACATCAAAGCGCATCTGCTTGCCTAAGCCCTGTGCATGTTTAGATGGGGCGTATGGAGCTTATCAACCAGTAAGTGGGCATGCATTCTTCCTCCCACACTTTTTTGATGACCTGGTACATGTGGTTCATCAAAACACCTCCTCAATATTTAAAGAGTTCCGCAAGTATGCTATCCGACCAGGCTTGCTTTTTATTTTTTAGCTTTTGAATGGCTCTTTCTACCTCTTCTGTACTGCGGGCTGGTACTGGGTCTTCATTGACTGGTCTTGCCTCTCTTTCGTCATTGGCTCGCTCGATATTATGCGCATTCAGCAGCTGTTGGAAGTGCTGCTTGAAAACATCTACATTTTCCTGTGCTTCGGTGACTAGGTTTCCTTCACTGTTTCGAAGAGCCTCTGTCCCGGTTCTGAAACCAGAAGCTAATTGCTTCGACCTTTTAAAAGAAACGCCGGGTGTTGTTCTTGGCCCGAGACGCTTCTAGATCTTTGAGCTGAGAAACTTCGGATGCTCTTCTCATTTCTCCTTTTTGTTCGATACTCTTCTCTTGCAGCTCAGTTTAAAAGGACGGCGTACAGTCGATCACTCAGGCGCTCACTGTTGTCTCTGTCATTATCTTGAGTGCTAAGGCAACCGATGTTGAACTTATTCCCTTAGGTCGCACGTGTTTTTTTGTCCTTTGATAGTCGAGTTCTAAACTTATCCACTATCAGAAAGTGCGCATACGTTCAAGATGTTGGATGTGTGCCTTGCGGATTAAGTTAGATATATCTTAATTTTTGAATGGGAAAGTGTCGTAGATAATACGGACCCCTGTGGTACACCAGCGATCAGCGTTATTAAAAAGATAGAACAGCTAACGAAATGGTTTTTGCCACCGTTGTATCATTACAGTAGATGACGGATATAAGAAAGTCTCATATAAGAAAAACACGGATATAAGACAGACATTTCAAAACACCATGCACATTCTCATTAAATTGTGTGTTAAATTTATCTCATAAAAGAAAAACGTTTATAAGAAAAACACTGATATAAGAAACTTCTTCTGATGTAAAATCTTGTTCACTACATAGAAAATAAAACGTGTATAAGAAATTTTCCAGTGTTAATATGCAAATGATGCACCGTGTAAACTTCCACAAAATTTCTGAACCCACCCTCATTGTATTTCTATCTAGCTAGTACCCGCGACCTGACAATCGATTGTAGTGTCATCTTATCTTGAGACCTGGCACAGTGCTGCTTTTTACTTGCGAGATATAGAAAATATAGCTAGTATTAAATTCGTAAACAAAAAATTGAGATGAGGATGAGATATGACATTACGATGATAGAGAAGTCGAAAAAAGTGGGTCCGGCGATTCCATCTGTCTGTCTGTCTTTAAGTTTACAGGCATCTACAGCCTTAACTACTGGTCCGATTGACTTCAAATTTGGAAATTAGAGTTTTGAGCAAAAACTCATATTCTAATTTTTTTTATTTTTGTTTTAAGATGAAAATTTAGGGTAACCACCATAAGATTTTTTGGCCAAAAACCAAAAATTTCAATTTTCTCCAAAACGGCTATTACGATTTTTTTTAAACTTCAGCGAGTTTTATTTTCTTAAACATTTATTTTTTTATGTAAAAAACATTTTTTGTATTGCTCCAAAACGGTACCTCCCATAGAACCGTTTTTTTGTTATTAGATGTTCTCGAAAAATGAAAGTCCGATCAGCGTAAGTTTTTTTCCGAAAGTACGTATATAGCTATTGTTCAAACAATATTTTGTATTTTTTTTTTTTGGTTTTTTAAAAAATATTTTTAACTTATTTTTTCAAAATTCTGTATCTCAAAAACGGATCAATTTAAAAAGTCCAAATTGAAGTAATATGTATATTTACATGGTCTTGAAAACTGCATACCCAAATTTATTTTAAGACATTTTCGAAAAATTGTATATATACAAATTAATGTAACGACGACGATTTTCAAAAAAAAAAAATCAATAAATCAAGAGTTAGGTTTTAATTTGTTTGGCATTTAAATTTTTGGAATTAAATGTATTAACGAGGTACATTTCCAAATTTTAATTTTTTTTAATAAATTCTAATTATTTTTATATAATCATAAATATTTAGTTTTAGCATGCAGGAGCAAGTTCGTACGACCCAGTCGTGCACATTTTTTACATAAGTTTGGTATTGGGATTTGTTTCGTTTTTTTTTTTTTGGTTTTGATGTAGCACAAAAAATCGGAAACGCCGTTCTTGATAATACTAGCTGATTCCATACTACCTGTTCAATGTGATTTTGAAAGAAGTACATACAAATAATTGTATGTTTATTTTGTTTAAGTTATGTATTTATTTATGATTTACATACTTAAAATAAAGGATGTACATTGTACATGCAATGCATGTTAACATTTTATTTGGTTTTGTTTTAAAATTTGCTAAGAAGAAATTTTGTATTCAAACATGCTATGACTTATAGTAGAAATTTTATTTCTTATATGCAATTGTATTGATATAAGAAATTTTCTTTCTTATATATATTTTATTTATATAAGAAATTTTCTTTCTTATATCCACTTTTTATTACATATAAGAAAACACGGTTATAAGGAAGGAATTCTCTGGTTTTTTGGACTTTCTTATATCCGTCATCTACTGTACTTCCTTCAATTTTTCGGTAAGGTAGTATGATACAGTCATTCATCACTATTTTCTAAAGATAAACGTCTAACGTCCAACGATATATGGTTCATACAAAATTGTGTCCACTTACTTATCTTCCAATTAAAAGAAAGAAAAAATCAAAGAGAATTAAGGTCAACGAATGATAAGCAAAAGATAATCATGCTTTATGCCCCTGTCCTTAAGAACAAAGATTATTTTACTTTTTACTATAAATACTGAAAATGTAACATTAGTAAGCGTGTCCACTGTGGCTACGTGATTTTATTCCAACAACGTTTTATTTTTTATGTCGCATTACTGCAAATAAATGACGTCAGCGGATTTTGTTTTTTTTTCGCATTCTCTTGATATTTTATTAATTCAGTCGTAGTTTATTTCTCCATCGCCGCCCACTCTTTATTTCTTTATTCTGTATGAAGTATGACTGCAATTCAGAGTACACTGACAAAAATGATCGTGGAGTCTGAGGGTTGTTATAACATTCTTTAGTTTGTCAGTAAAAAATTCGGTTCCGGAGTAATTCCTACACATTTTTTTTAATTTTTAAGGTGTACCTTGTCTACTTCAATTTCTCAACTCAGCTCAAAAATTGAAAAACTAATGTAATTAAGTTGATTAAAAAAAAAACTCTCCAACTTGAGTAAAACAAAATTTTAAGTTGGTACTTTTTTTAATGCCATGCCGGTGTAGGGTGGGCAGGGGGGTAAATCTATTTGAATTACTACTTTCTAGCTTCCTTTTTAAATCCATTCAACTCAAACAAAATGGTCCTAACTTTTGTTTTTGCATTTCAAAATATTAAAAATTAATGAGTATTCTGCAGACACCAAATTTACTGACTGCACATTTTGCTGCGCATTTTTTTTTTCTTTAGTAATAAAAAAGAAGAACAAAATCTCGTTTTGCGCCTTCAAATATATAGACACAAAGTTGGCTTAAATGTTTGTTTCATTTCGAGTTCGAGAAGCAAATATAATGGTCTTGTCGGTAGTGCAGAACACAGTCGAATCTTCAAGCGATGAGCCAGGAACATGACTGTTTGACCTGAATCACGTTTTTCGTTTATTTAGTGGTCCTTTTCTTTTTTTTTGTTGTTTTTGATGCCCAGTTAACAGAAGTACTCGTATCTACTTGAATATTTTCGTGAGTTCATCCTTCTGTTCATTGCAGCTGCATTATGAAGCACAATAGTGCAGCGACAGGCGCTTCGTGGCAGGGATGACCTGGTTTTGGGTTTTTTTTCTCAAGTTCTTACTTGAAATCGATGATGTTAAAGTCGGCAATTTTAGTAAATAATTTAGCTGTTAACACGTTCGTGGTTGAAGTGACCTATTTTTATTTTGACTTCGAGAAACAGTTGTTGGTTTTGATTGCGGGAAATGGTGCTGTGGTCCATGCGGAATGAATATTTTAACATTTTAAGGAGCTTAGGACATAAATAGTGGTTGGAAGATATTTCTGTTAAAACTTGAAAAGTACTTTTCTAATGGAAAAAAGTTATTCAAAAGTTTTGTTACTGTCAAAGAAGAAACCTTGCAAAGTACCTACTTTGATTTTGAATTTACGAATTTCTCTTTTTCTCTTGGTATTGTGTGAAGTTTTTCAAAGACTCCAAATGAAAATAGTTGTCAAACAGAACTAGCTGTCATTTTGTTGTTTAATTTAAGACAACCTTGCTGTCATTTTTAATGTGCTGTTGATGAACTTCGACAAGGAAAGGTAGTTCTGCTGACGTTTTTTGTTTCAGCGTTTTATATCTCAAATTAAATATTCAAAAAAAATCAAAATGCAGTTGCTTAAGCCATTAAAAAGTTGACTGATTAGTTTCTCTTGACTATACATTTAAAAGATTGCGGTGGCATAAATTAGAACGGTATTTTATTCATAACATAACTTCCCTCCAAATTAGTCTGCATTCCATTTATTAAAATTTATCAAATAATAGCTTTTTGTTCTCGTTGTTGCTGCCAGCTGTGCGAAGGCGAACGATGCATGACTACGATGATTATGATGATGGTTGGAATCTCAAAAGAATCATTTGAGATAAAGATACTTTTTGTTTGTCTATAAATTATATACAGCTTGGTATTCATTTATCTCGACTCAAATGGCTTGGAAGAAGACTGAGAATATGGCGATGAAAAACAGTGAGAAATTGCAAGTTTTAATTTGCACAAAAATGTAGGCTTGACTATTATAAATGTAGGTAGACTATTTTTCTATGGTAGATTCGATTTCAACCATTGGGTCAAGTGAATTCAAGGCTCGACATGCTCTTTTTTTAAGAGTGAATTTCTGTACGCGTAATCCAAAGAAAAACTGACTGGAAGTAATGTAAGGGGGGTTATTTTGTATCAAGGGCTGAGATCTCAGCGGCTTCCGTGGTCTGACTTAAGAAATAACAAAACTTTAGCCCTTGAGAATTCATGCAATTCCTTTATTTTAAAGGGTTTTCCAATAAGAGGTGTTATTTTCAATAGCCCGCTAATTCGGTAGCTGTCACTTTTGATGCTGTCATTTTTCGACATTTGACAAAAATCGAACGATACACACTTCAACAACGCATTGAAATTATTAAAATTCACTTTAAAAACGGTGAAAAATTGGCAGAGACGGTTCGTAAAAGTAAAACATTTTTGGGTCGTTGTGAGGCACTTTGTCGGACCGCAATACAGAAATTTGTGGACAAATTCGAGCTATTGGGACAAGTTAGTGATGTGAAGAATAAAACCCGTGCACGTCGCTCAAGAACAACCGAGAATATTGCTGTTGTAGCCCAAAGTGTTGAAGAAAACCCAGATTTGTCCATTCCTCGTCGTTCTTTAGAATCAGGCATTCCACTAATGTCATTATTGCATAAAGACTTGGGTCTTAAGGCTTATTGTTGAAAAGCCTCTCCATCCTCAACGCGTGACTGTTGGGTGCGGTGTATGGTCCGGCGGGGTATTGGACCTTACTTTTTGACTGGCATTCGCTGATGCAGAGAGATTAAGATTTTTACGGCCGAATTGGATGGTATCGATCTGGACCACGTTTATTTCAACAAGACGGTGCTACGTGCCACACAATCAATGAAACCATCGATCTTTTACGGGAAAAGTTTCCGGACCGTGTTATCTCTCGAAGAGGTGATCACAATTGGCCACCGAGATATTGTGATTTAACACCTTGCGACTTCTTCCTTTGAGGCCACGTGAAAGATAAGGTCTACGCCAACAGCCCAGCGTCGATTCAAGACCTCAAAGATGGAATACTTGAGGCTATCGAGGACATTGACATTGGGCAGCAACTTTGCGATTTGGTTATTTAAAATTTCATGAAAAGGATATGGTCATGTAAGCGTGGTCGTGGTGGCCATTTGGCTGATGTTGTTTTTCAATATTGACGGCATACCTTCCTCTTTATAATGAAATAAACATCCGATCATGTATCTCAAAAAATGCAATTTTTCTTTGAATATCAAAATAACACCTCTTATTGGAAAACCCTTTATTTCAAACAGATTAATGATTATAATATTTATTATTATGAGTTTAACACTCCATTTTTACGATTTCTTATAGCTATGCTTCACTCTAAGATAACAGAGTCCACTACTAATTACAAACTTATAGCAGGCACCACTAGTTATTACAATCTGAGCCAGCAGATGCCACTGATTATTACAGTCTGAAAGCAGACGCCACTGTTTAAGACCCAGTGAATGAACTTCACAGTCTATCAAAATTTACGAGAGGACCTTCCCTAGTACAACGAAGTCTACTAAACCGCTGGGATATAGTTCTCTGATTTTGTCTTCAAATTTCACCTCTATTAGTCAATTTTGTGCCAAAACATGAATGTGAATTATATTCGGCAAACGAAATGATTCCATACATTTTGTACCTCTCTGATACACATCGTACCTGGCTGTTTGCTGATTCTAAGAAACGACTGAGTGTGCTTAGTTATGGTTGTGTATGTGCAGCTGCTGTTTGTCGAATGTGCGCTGCTGCTGATGGCTGTCGTCAATCGTCGATGGTGGAGTGGGATTTTTATTATTTGTAATGAATGTTTCATTACAGTAACATTCATCTCTGTTGTTGAAGCTTCTGAGTGTCTCTTATATTTCTCAATCAAAAATACACAGAAACTGAATTCAAAAATCTAAATCGAGAATGGAAAGCTTGACACCGGAAACCAGATATCGCAAATCGGAAATTAGAAACTGGAAACTTCAAATACGGATTTTGGCAATGAAAATCTGAAAAGAGAAACACGAATCTTTAAAAAAATTGTTGTTCAAAGTAAAAATCTTATTTCACTGTCAGTAAAGTTACTTGTACAAATCGTTGTTTATTGGAGTGACTTCGTTTTTTGTTTATTTTTGTTTGCTAATAACTAAAAACAACAAAAACAGCAACTGACTATATCAACCAATTCAACGTCTGTCAGCTCGAAAACTCTATTGCGTGCTGATTGACAAGTAAAAATAACATCTCCAAATAGGAAATGCGGACATTCTAATTGCTGTAGTATAATTGACCCATTCGCTGTTGCCATTGCGTCACAAGAAGCAAAACATATTATGTAATTATACTCCAGTTTTTCTACGCATTTGGAAGAATATTTTTGTATTTCTTGAATCTTTCCATCCCCACCGAGCTAACCAACTTCCACTTTCAAATTGAAACCTTATCGTGCCTACTAAACTACTGAAACTGCTGAAAATGACATTGACAAAGCAACCAGTGATGTAACATTCTGACTGTAATGATGAATATTTGTATGTGATTATTATTATTTTATTATTTGCTATCATTCGCGCGTTGTTGTTCAGCCACACTCCGAAAAATTCACAGAATTCTATAAAGCTCATCTGGAACAGAATCAGAATAGATGATGTGTGGGAGCGAACAATGAATCAACGTGAACCGCTCAGCAGATAGTCGTTATTAATTAGCTGATATGAGCTGTCACTTAAGTGTGACTTCCCTTCTCTGAACTAAAGTATTGTAAGTTTTTTTTTATGAGTAGTTGTGGTTGTTTGCTTTTGTTATGAATTCAAAACTTGGCAAAAGTGTATCGAGGATGAGCTTTAAGCTTGATAAATTCAAGTGCAGCAGAACTGGAATGTTTGTTGAAAGAATAAAACTGACCGACATTCAATAACAAGCTAGACAGTGTATGAAATTAGTAATTTCCAGTTGGACACGCCTATATTTGTGGACAGTCGTTAGCTAATAAGTATATATTAGGTTTGTTGACTTTTCATTACCTCAGTGTATAACAAGTGACAAGCTAAAGAAAATAGCTGTTTATAAATGTATTGTCGACTCAAGAATAATTCTTAAAAAGGTTTGATATTCTTAGCACGAATATTTCCTTGCTATAAAATCTTGTACGTTCGAACTCTTTTCGGCAAAAAATTGACAGTTAAGAAGACTATAATGTCTGACATAATAATAAAATTAAATTGGGTTTCCTTTTTTACCTCTGTTGAGCTTGTGACTTAAGGTACATGAGGATAAAAAAGGCTTATCTTATCATGTCCTCCTTAAAAATAATAATAAGGAAAAAACACAATTTCATTGTTATTTTCGTCAAAGAGGACTTGTAACATTTTTGTTATTAAAATTATCATCTTGATTGTTCCAAATGTTGTCTTTGATGAAGTTTATTAAAGATTTAAAAAAAAATGCCAACAAATATTTAACATGTTTTGATACAAAATTAATAGGGAAAAGCCTTTGACACACACATGTTCTTTATTTCAAAAAGCTTATCGCATCGTTTCAGTCTCGGAGAGAAACAAGGTAATCACTGAAATATTCGTCCTTGTCAGAAACCCTATATGAAAAGAGTTTATTCGTATTTCGTATAAGAGAATGAAATTACTTTCTTAATATGGAAGGTGGCTTTTTGGCTGATTAACAATTTGTTGTTGAACAATTCAATCTTTCGAAACCAAAGCAGCTTAGGTACATTAAACTGTACCTAAAAATGTATTTGAGACCTAAGCGAATATTTATGTTTTAGTTTCAATATTTTATAAAGTAAGAAAGGTTATGAATGAAATCATCGATTGCCAAACGAGTAATTGTTTTTAGTTGAGAGAGGTTTGTCGGGTCAGATAGTACAAAGCATTATTTGAAGCAACGCCAACTCGGCGGTCTTATATTTTCTAAAGTACGCAGCGGATTTCAATGCAGTTTTCAGCAGAAGATAAAGTCAATCAAGGCAAAGGTTCTTATACAATAATATTTAAGCTCAAAAAACAATGGCGGAAAAAGTGTGGGACTGTTTCTTTTTCATCCTGATCCTCATAGCTACGGCAGAAACAGTTATGTGTGGTTCACCCAATTTTGCCGCATGCTCCCCTATAGGCCAATGCACTCTACAAATAGCAGCAATCCTGGATATGTCATGCCTTGGTTTGGAAATTAAATTGATTGATTTTGGTTTGTTATAGGCGGTTCAGATTTTCTTAGATATAACGAAACTCGTTAAACGATTCCACCTATGATTTGCTTCTGATGTGTATTTGGTCAGGATATTGCCCTTCACAATTCCAAGAAAAGCATATACTAATCCTTGCCTAGCTAGCTCGTCTGCCTTCTCATTCCCCTCATAGCCCCTATGGCCCGATATCCAGATTAGAGTGACGCTCAAATCAAGTTCCTTGATGGTCTCTCTGTATTGCTGCATCAATTTATTCCAATCCATCTTCGAACCATCCGTGAAGATAGTTGTGTCCAAGTCTTTTGTCACATCGCCTTCCTCCCTGTTGATTCTTGATGGGAGCAAGACTCTAAACTTCTTTGAAGTGTTTAGGGTAGGGATGCAGTAATCGGTGATTGTAGAAAGGATGTCTGATGGTATCAGGCTTGTTTCATTGCATCAGTGCCTGTAGGACATGGTTTTCCAGCAGCCTATTTCAAGACACCTGATATTTTATGAAGAGGCCAATCGGAAGAAGGTTCAGGATGACATTAAGTGCATCTGTTGGACAGGACCTAATTGCCTCTGATATCCCTACGCAAACATTTTTCTGCATCTTTGTAAGCTTGTTTACGTAGCCACCAAAGCAAAATTTCCCTTGGCAAACAACAATAATTTGGATTGCAGTCCACAAAAAGGCCAGTAAAAAAAATGACAGTTGTTCCGGCGGTAGAACTTTCAATAATTGAAATGAAGACATCGCTTTGATCTGAACTTATCTGAGTTACTAGGTTGAAGTATTTGCTAAGTTTTATTAATCCAAGGCGCAATCCTCAGGTCAATTTCGCGACCTTTTTATGTAACAATTGCCATATAAATTGAATTTTACAGATAAAGTGAGTTGGGGCGTTTTATTCCCATGATTACTGTGCTGGCTACTGAGTAGTAGAAGAAAACACGACTTATGTAAGCTTTGCTGAAAGCGGGTCACCAAACAATGGTTCCATAAACAAGTATGTATCGGTCTTACAACCGCTGTTTCTCACCATTTTATTATTTTTGCCTGAAGCCGTATATCAGCAATAATTCTGCGACTGTTGTCCTATACGTGGTCTTAGGCTTTTCGGTGTAGACTAGTGACTTCACATATCGCCGTTCAGAAAATAGTCAAGCGGCTATAAATCGCACAATCGTGGAGGCCGATTCACGGGTCCGTAACGTGAAACCATGCAGAAACGAAAGGTTTCCTTCAACTGTAGCACGAGCTGTGTGACATGTGCTATCTTCTTGAAAGCACAGCTCCTGCACATCGTTGTTGTTCAATTGATGAACGAAGAAGTCAGTAATCATGACTCTATAGCGGTCACCATTGACTGTAACGTTCTGTCAAACAGTCACTTTTTGTGGATGTAACGGCGACTCAATAAACACTTGAGGATCATTACTCCAAATACAATAGTTTTTTTAGACGAATTTTAAACAGAAGTGAGCTTCATGGTATACAAAAAATTTGCTTATGAAAATTGGCATAAACGGCAATCTTGTTCTGGGCCTTCTTAGGAGATCCCTTGACTTCAATCCTTAAAATGCCAAGCTAAACTAAAAATAAAACACTTAGCATACGAAAATGGCAACCAGTTAAAGAAGTGTTGCCAACTTAAAGTTTTATACCTCTAAAAAAAACCTAAATTTTCTTAGCTGTCGTGTAACGTTGTAACGAGTACATAAGGGTACGATTTATGGCACTGATATGATCGACAAGACTATTTCAAGCATTGAACTTAAAAGAAAAAAAACAGCATAACTTCATCCAAATATATGTTTTTCACTAGCGAACCCCGGGAACCTTGTCTCGCCTAAATTTGTTTAGTAAATCACTAATTCGCAGCTTAAAATTCAATTGTGAGCTTTTTCACTATCAAAAGCCATTATGGAACAATTGCACACAAATTATATACAAATATTCACATTTTCGATTTTTCCAATTTACCCAATTTTCCAAATTGAAAATTTCATTCGTTCAAATTTCCGTCCTTTTAATTTTGTATATAGAGATAACTAATAAAAATAATTAATTTACATCAACAGTTTCATTAAAATTTATTTGAAAATATAAATCAACAATTGCTTTTTAGCAATTTATTAACATTTTAATAAAACTTTAATACCCCCATAATTCAGATAAATCCAAATCGATTTTAAATTAAATCACATATTCAGCGGTGATTTGGAATGTTCACAAATTAACTCGATTGGGCAGGATAACAATTAAAAATCAGTATCATAATTGTCAATTTTTCGCCAAATATTATAAATCCAATTTAACATCAGATACACTCACACAGAGCTAACTTTATTGACCTATTTTACGGAAACATAAAACTCCTCCCAAGCCACTAAAGTAACAAATTGCGGTTGCAACATGAAAGGCGTAGGTACACCAAAATTATGCTTCTGCCAGCCCATACTACTCTTTGGCATATTTTCTGTATTTTATTATCTGATCAGAGCAGAGGATTTCTTTGTGTCTGTTTCTAACCGTACATGCACAAAAGAGCCCAACTCTCGGTCAGCCATGGAACTGCAATCGCATCCGCTTGGAGTCGCGAGTCGGTTACAACAGCCAAGAATATGATAACATTCAAATTGGATAATAAAATGACCAATTCTCCCTTTCATCCTCAGAATCTGCTTTTACAAACAAATAAATTCATTCGAAATGCATCTAGGACAGTGTTTTTTTCTCGTTTGTAATGCTTTTTGGTGACACTGATAAATGCATGTGGCATTCACCTCACAGCCCAGAGAATATGTTTGTCATTCTTCTAACAGATTATGCGGAGTTGCTTTGTCGGCCCTGCGGTGGTGTGGTGGTGTCCCCAAATCCACTACCATCCCACATGTTCTCTATCGAAATCGGGTCACAATTATGTCATACAGTTGCAAACATATCAGAGAATACAAAATTTAACACCAAACAGAAGCACACCAAGAACACACTGCAATCTGCAACACAACCAAAATTAAAATCGTGACTCGTTCATTCACTCACGACCTGAATCCCCATATAATATCGCCTAACACCATTGTAGATTTAGTGCAACTGTAGCGAAATCGGACTTGGACTTCAAAAGTGGGCGACTAAGCCTCCAATATCCCTGGCTCCAACCCTTGTCAACGATTCGTGTTTAAAATAAAACAAATTGCATTGACGTTTGTAGAAACCCTTCAACAGAATCCACATTTAAGGCTTTTGTCATTTGCTTGCTTATACTAGCCAGCGTCGACGGTAAATTAAACTGTGGCATCATGTAAATTTACATACACACAAATGCAAATAAGAGAGCGGGTGTATTTTTTGACGCACTATAACAGAAATAACATGCGTTCTCACTGGGACTTAATGCAGCCTAACGAGGGAATAAACACTGTGCAAAGCTTTTGATATTTGATGTAGGGTATGGTGATACTGTGTGTAGGATGGCGATGATGTCGAGGCCTAAGGCTAATTACCGCAAACGTGCGGGTTATAAGCTGATTTAGATGGTTATATGGAGCGCTCGTTTCTCTCTCTCAAGTCCAGCAATATTGTCGTTTCTATGGGAATATTTGTTTGGCTTGTCGAGTTCTCGTGTTTGACACATTTTCAATATTCCGTACACAGTAGCAGGTTGTCATTGTGAAGGGTAACAGTGTGAGTCGTCATATTTGAGTCACTGCAAGTACATACTCTTTTGACAGTTGATGACAGCTCTGATATTTTGCAAAACACATATTTTTTGTATGGCTTGGACCTTTTTCAACGACCAGCACTGTTTGAACTCATTCAGCCCATTGAATTAAATTGCACACAGTGTCTGTGTCGCAATGTGTAATCTTTTGAACGAAGCAAAAATCCTCTGATAGCTCATATAATCGGCCTGTCAGCGAGTTTGGCATTTAATTTAAGTCCTAAGAACTGAAGAGGAAACAAGACAACAAAAGAAACAGAGACAGACAAATCGTTATTAAAAAAGAGTGAGTTGTATTTTTGCTAGTGACTTTATTTGGATTTAATTATGCCAGAAGCAGATGTGACGCTCGCAGCTGATAGCGTGCGGCTTTGGGAGTTAAAGTTGTGATTGATTTTTTAATCTCAGTTATGATCTCTCTAAATATTATACGTTGAGCTTCAAGACAGCTGAGATTTCAGATTTGAGTTCTTTAAGTAAACCAAACAAATTGTACTAGATCAAGTTCCAAATGTCATTTAAAGAAAGTACAGGGATGTTATTAAGTAATTGTGTTCAAATTTCAGTTGAATAATAAACAAATTAATTTTATCAAAGTTCAATTATGACAGCAACAGACTGAAAATTTATTCCAATACGCTCCTATTGCTGTTGAATATTTAATGAGGCGCATCCTTGTTTGCAAAATGTTTCATTAAATAGGCATAGAAATCTAATCACTGCTGGATGCTTGATTAAATCCACGTTTATGCTAATGCGATGGTTTTTTTTTTTCTTTCAATTTATGCAAATTGGTACCCTACCTTAAACTCCACAAAGTATGCCAAAAGTACAGAAAATTTGTAAGTAAAAAAGTTTCAGGTTCAATTTTGAAAACTTAATCGGATCCAGGGGTGGTTGGAGTGAATATTGCTCATGCTTGTGTTTGAATTTTTATTTTCTTAACGATTTACCTAAATTGTAGATAGTTTTTCTTACTTAATGTAAGCTTTTCAATCCGTGTCGTAGGCTGGGGCTGTTGAAATGATTCATCACTTGTGTTTGCGCCTGGGTCAGGGGCTTCCTCTTCTGCGTCATCTCTTGGGACTCGAACACTTTTCGGAAGGAAGTAAATCAATGTTTTAAATGACCCAACCGTTACAGCCGCTGAAAATGTCACTGCTCATTCAGATAGGATTGAAATTTATTTGAAATTCTAACGTTACCTACATAATAATTGACTTAAATTTAATGTTCTAAAAAACAAAGTCTTGAATTTTCCAGTTTTCAAATTCATTTACATTTCATTTAAAAGATTATTTGCACCATATTTTGACCTGCTAAAAATTTTGCTTGAGGTTGTCGTAGTCTAACGCTAGAGTGACTAAAGTTAAAATTCAGTTTTGAAGAGATGGAAGTGGAAGATTTATTTAAACTAGTCTTTGGGAATATATCGGTATTGCTGAACCCTGATGCCAAGGGAGACAGAAGCATGAATTGATTAACGTCAGCACCTAGCAATTAAGCCTTATCTTACGTGTGACCACTCACACAGGTGTCGTTTTTAAGTGTTGACATTCACCCTGATGATCCACCAGCTACAAAAGCACACCTCAACTTTCAAAAGAAAGAAGCGGGTACCCTGCAACTGGATTCACACCAGTACCAATTGAATTAGTGCCAGCCCTTATTCATCTTGGTTTGATTCTAGACTACTATTCAGGCAAAACACGGAACTGCACTCAACCCTCGTTTACCGAAAGAAGAGCCGTTGTCCGGTCACGGAAACTGCACTCAACTTTCAGTCACCGAAAGAAGAGCCGTAACCGCGATTTGCGAACAGCAACTGAGGCCAAACTCAGACAACCACAACCCCCGCGAAGGTCCATCCCACTAGTGAGGTGGCAAATCCTCACTACCCGCGGTACCCAATTGCCCCTGGGTGAGGGGTTGGTGTCACATTTTGGTTCTGTATAACCATTCGTTATACAGACATTGTTTCATTTTTTGTGATCTTTTGAGTTTTGCAGCTTTTATCCAACTGGCGGATGAGGGGCACCGCTCACCCTCTGTCAAGTATATCCACATTGATTGAAGGGATGAACCAGCCAATCAAGGGATATACCCAACTGGGCGTCTAATTTCATTAACGTCTATCCACTTTCGGTATTCGTTGATCGTTTTTCCTCATTTAATATATCCTTAGATATATTATCTTTTTAAGGATCGCATCAATCTTCATTATACGTCCTGCTTCAATCCGTCAATTCCATTAGACTAAAGCTGCCTACGTCCGCAGTTCTATGCCAATAAATTGACAAGAACCTCTCAGAGGCACCACTTGAAGGTGTAGGTCAGCACGTTCACTTACTGGGGAATATGTACTCGGAAACATGTTTCCTTTCTAAATTTCCAGGTCCAAGATTTTACCTCCTGCCAAGGGAGACAGCGAAGACAGAATCTTAAAAACCTACGCTGAACTGCTTCAAGTCTTAGTATGTGAATTGAGCAGTAAGGTGCCTAGATCACACAGCCATACTCAAGAATGGGTCTCACAAACGAAATATACAATGTTTTGAGAACATAAGGATCCTTAAAATCCGGTGAATTTTGTCGTTTTTTAACGGGTAAAACTCATTACTTTACACTTGTCAACATAAAAAAAAAGTCAGTTTTTATTGCTCCATTCCCTGAGTCTTAATAAATCGTCTTGTGGAAGAGCCCAATCAGTTTCGAATTTTATTCTTTTGTAAAGTTTAATGCCATCTTCATAAATAAGAAAAATGTAGTATTGGACAGTTGAGACGATTCCATTAACAAATGAAGGGTAAACAAGACGGGTCCTAAATGGCTACCTTGAGGAACACCAAAGCTAACAATATTTTGGAAGTAACATTACGAAAAACTACACTATAAATTCGGTCTTTTAGGTACGATGTGTCCAAACTAAAGAATGAGAAAGTCGAGTGAATTCGTAAAGGATTTATTTTTTACGAAACCGTGTTGATTACTACATAAAATAAAACAGATTTAAATAAAAAGAGGGGACATTACATTCAATGGACTCAAACAATCAAAAGATAACAGAAAATTTCGGATGGTAGTTTGCTTTTCAACGCTTTTTATGAGTTGGATTTATAAATGCGCTTTTCCAAAGATTCGGAACAGTTGAACTGATGAATTGTTTGTTCCATTTAGTTGGGTTATTCTAAATGACGACATTCCATCTATTAGAGTGAAAAGGCGTGAATAAGGCGTTGACAGGGTTGTAGCTGTAATTGTCTTCATTGCAGGTCCAGATTAACTTCGGTAGGTTAAAATCTTCTACGACGAGAATCTCATTGCGTTGTTTAACCAGATTGCCGTTAGTATGTATAATTATATCGTGTGAAGGGTTATTCTTATTAGTGTTAATGAAGACCGAATCGGTCCAAGTCCTCAGTCCATTTAAGTTATGATAACAGATCCTGTTGGAGCTGCTTTGTCGAGGTTTCTGATTGTCATATTCTGTTGAAAAAGGAGCAGATTTGACCGTCTCTTTTTTATCTTGTTCTCAAATTCATGAAATAAAGGGTTTTCCAATAAGATGTGTTATTTTGAAAAGCCCGCTATTTCGGTAGCTGTCACTTTTGAAGCTGTCAGTTTTTGACATTTGACAAGTAGAAACTACGCCATTTATAAAAATGGAGCGATTCACGCTTCAACAATGCATTGAAATTATAAAAAATACACAACAAAAATGGTGAAAATTTGGCAGAGACGGTTCGTAAACGGGAAAAGGTTCCGGAGCGTGTTATCTCTCGAAAAGGTGATAACAATTGGCCACCGAGATCTTGTGATTTAACACCTTGCGACTTCTTCCTTTGTGGCCACGTGAAAGATAAGGTCTACGCCAACAGCCCAGCGTCGATTCAAGACCTCAAAAATGGAATTCGTGAGGCTATCGAGGACATAGGGCAGCCACTTTGCGATTTGGCTATGGAAAATTTCATGGAAAGGATATGGTCCTGTAAGCGTGGTCGTGGCGACCATTTGGCTGATGTTGTGTTCCATTATTAACGGCATTACTTCCTCTTTATAAATAAATAAACATCCGATCATTCATCTCAAAAAATGCCATTTTTCTTTGATTATTAAAATAACCCTTTATGATTCCATTGGGCCAGAACGAAGACGAATTCGAAGAATTTTCTTCTCAAAGCATTCTTAAGAATAATGATCAAAAAATAATGTTACTTTTAAAACTGGAATTAATTGAAATAAGTTAGGTAAATTAAATTGTGTCCATGTACCTATTATGGTCTTACTTGTTAGCCCGAACATTTCCATTAACTGCATTCTGTCACTCCCCTATACCTTGTTGTTGCTTTCGGACTGAAATTTCTAAGATTTTGATACATCAATGTCGTAATGTTACTGGAAAGTTAAGTCCCTAATTGTGCTTAAATAACTACTGTTTTTGAATCAAATGAAATGTTCATCTCAAGGCACATATTCGACTTAAATATGACACCACTGTCAAAGGTAACATTATATCAGTATTTGCAATCAGTTACATACATTTCAAACTGGCTATCACCATTACTGCCAACGACGTATCAATTAACATCTTACTTAACCACAAACTAAAACCAAGCACTGCTTGCATCAATATCTGATCTATTGCTGTCATATCTCTACAAAATCTAAACCAGGTTATTGTGCTATAAATATAGTTTATGTTTTCTTTTATTATCTAACCACTTAACATTAATATATTAAGCGCTTTTAACTTGCTGCACTTAACCGCAAAAACTTCATCATTGCCATCATTATCATCAAGCTATTCAATTCGATATTGTAATAACAATAAGGCTTATTTCTTAATTTTTGTTTTGAGTCTGAATTTTCATCGTCACTTTGTGCCAATTAATACAACAAAAAAAGAAAACTAGGCTATAGTTAACACAGTGTCAACGCTGGCTCTGAATATGAAAAATCGTGCTTTCCTTGTGCTGCTTTTTCAACACATAAAATAAAGTCTAATTTTAAACCAACGTTCGCCCCATAACCATCACATAAAAAGGATAATAAAAGTCCTTGATTTTGTTTCCTCTGTGTATAACCTCTTTGCTGCTAAATCACGCTATTATCACATTAACTAATAACAAACAAGCATAGAAGAAAAAAATTGTTTTTTGCGCTGCTTTTTTTTCATTTTGTATTTATTCACATCACATCACATCATACATTTTAAATCATATCGGATTTTGTTTTTATACTACTTTCTCTTTCTGTCTCTCTCGCTCTGTCACTCAAATACACTTTACCCTTTTTTGATTAAACCATAATTTGAATTTTGTTTATATTGTTTCTTATAATTATGTTCATATTTGTTTATTTTTTCCTTTTCTTTTTCTTTCTATTTTCGTTTTATCGCGCGGCAAAATGAAAACAAAAAAATAAAATCACCGAAATTAAAAAAAACAAAAAATCAATACTTGACCCCAATGTTGAAAACCAACGTTGGCAACACCCAACCAACAAACCACCATCAAACACCACCACCACCAACCACAAAAAAAAAATAATAATAAAATAATTAACACCACCGCACCTACTAAATAATTTTTTACTACGAAAAATTCTGTAAACAATAAAATATACAATTTTTTATTACGAAATTTGTATAAATAAAAAAATTACTGCTTCCCTTTTTTGCTGAAAAAAAAAAATTGGTAAAAATATTATGCAATTGGATTGTTGCTTTGCTGATTGCGCTCACGCAACGCTCACGAATCGCTTTGGCTGCCCACAAACAAAAAATTATCCATAAAGCAGAAAGAATTACAATTTCCGTCCTTGTCGAACCAATACACAACCACAAAAAAAAAAACAACAAAATTCTAAAGATAAGTATTTAAAAAACAGAAGGACATTAAAGAAAAACCAAACATACAAACAAAAATATGCCTCAAGCTGAGGGAGGTTACATATCATTGGGTGATAACCCAAACAGCGCCATCTACAATCAAACAACAGAACCTACCGGCCCACAATCGATGTTCGAGTCTGTTAAGCGAGCTATTGGTCAAGTTGTTGGTAGTAATGGCAATAGCAACGGTGGGGACACAGATGATTTAATAGCCTCCAAGGGACGTCCAATGATTGTCGGATCGAGGTAAGAGTTGTTTGTTCACGCTCTCTTAGTCTTTCTCTCTCTTTCTCTTTCTCTCATTCTATTAAAAGTTGAGATTTTTGTTTAAATTTCTAGTTTTGTTTTGTTTAATTTAAGTTTTTTTGTTTTTGTAAATGTAAAATTGACAACTAGGTATAAGAAAGAAAAATCAAATGCAGAGAGTTGGTGTAACGGTGTTGTTGTTTTCTTTCTCTTTCTCCCCCATCTCGCTCTCTTAAAATATTGATCAATATATTGCTTGCTGGATTTGCTTTTTTTCTCTCTCTCTCTCTTCTTAATGTTTTTTGTAGTAGTTTTTATGTAGTTCTTTTTTATGGGCATTTTTTATTGCTCCTTCGAATTTATTTTCATTTGGTTTTCGCAAAAAATAAACAAAAAAAATACATGAAATGGCAAAAAAAGGTTTTGTCGATAATTTTCGAATAAGTTGATTGGAATGATAAAGAAGTCACATTATTTATGGGGTTTCTGTGGTGAAAAGGTCAAGGTGAATATTTTGGTGAAATTTTTGGTTCGATGACTATTTAAGGTGAGAGCAATATATATTTCCCTTTTTTTTTTTAACATTCAGCATGAATTAATTGCACCTTTTCAACTAAAATAAAAGAAAAGTGAAACAACTAAGAGAAAATGGAGGCCAATAACATTTTTTTTTCTCTATAAATTTGAATGCAATTGCACGGAAAATGCGATTTTGTTTCAACTATTTTATAATGTCTGACAAACATGCAATAATGTGGTTTTGTTCTATATTCCAAAACTGATGCTTTCAAAACACGGATAGGAGAATGCAGCACGCTAGTCTTGTGTTTTCTACAAAAGAAAAGTAGGCTTACATTATTTTGGCGAAAATAAGTTGTATTACGTTAGATTGAAACTGATTGAGACTTTGAAGTTGTTGTTGTTGTATAATGAAGTTTTTTGTTTCAAATTTGTTTCAAAGATGTTTCGTTTTTTGACATCTAACTTTATTGAAGAGATTTGTATAAAGGTTATAAGGACTTACCAGCTCGGTTTTTGGACGGTATAATGGGGCGAATTACATTAATCGAAACACATTGCTGCCATCGATTTGACTTTATCGAATTATAATTCACATTGTGTTTCCGTAGGAAAATCCTTAAAAGACAAGCAAAAATACACCAAAAATATAGTTCTTTCCCTTGTGAGAGGTGCGCATTAAGAATACCTGGAAAAGACTCGGTATTTTTGACAAGTCGAGAAATGAGAAGCAGTGGCAGAATTCCAAGAAATCCGTTGGGGATGCTGCCTCTGATGTGCTGGGTTTCACGCGGCCATCAAAATGAAACCTCTGGTTTGATGAAGAATGCAGGCAGGCCCATGCAGCCAAGCAGGAGGCATACAAAGCGGCGCTGCATAGAAGGACAAGAGCTGCTCGTGAGCTCTACGAGCAAAAGAGGAGAGAGGAACGCCGGCTTCTCAGGAGGAAAAAGAGAGAGCATGAAAAGCCTGTAAAGACCAACGGGGAAATATTGTAGAAGAGTCACAGTCAATGCTGAGGATATGGATAAACCACTTCTGCAGACTGTACAACGGCGATGACGAATCAAATTCCGCTGTCAGGCAGAATGAACCATTCAATGAAGACAATGCTAGGCAAGATTTCCATCTACCCGACCTTTAAAAAGTGAAGATAACAATATCTAAGCTTAAAAAAAAAAAAAAAAAAAATGCGGAAGTTGACGGCATCACTGCCGAACCTTTCAAAGCAGCTGGCGATGTCTTGGTAAGGAACATGCACCAACCCATCTGCAGAATGTGGTCGGAAGGAAGCATGTACGATGAATGGTTTTCCCGATCCTGAAGAAAGGAGACCCTCCAAACTGCACCAACTACAGATGCATCAGCCTCCTTTTCTGCAGTACAGTGTGATCATCTGAAGCCGTTTGTTAGCAAACAGCTAGGTCCATATCAGTGTGGCTTTAGACCAGGAATATCCGCCATCAATCAAATATTCACATTACGGCAGATCCTGGAAAAAACTCAAGAACTCCAAATTGACACCTACTATCTTTTTATCGATTTTAAGGCCGCGTATGATAGCATCGATAGAGAAGAACTGTATAAAGCCATGTCCAGTTTGGGCATTCCTAGAAAACTCATTCGTCTAAGCTGGAAGACAATGGATAACTCCATTAAATTCGGTAACGACGTCACCGACGTATTCGATGTCAAAATGTTGGTCATGCACTATGATGCGTCAATACTAGAAGCACTATCTTCCAGAAGTCTGTGCAAGTACTCGCGTACGCTGATGACATTGATATCATTGGGAGAACGCAGCGTGATGTCAACAGTGCTTTTGCGTATAGGTATACAGACAGAAGCTGTAAAATGGGTTTAGCGGTCAAGAAAGGACACCCAACACCGACGTCTTGGACAAAACGTCACGATAGACAGATATACTTTCGAGGTAGTTAAGGACAGTGTATCCGCTTTCAACTTTGCTCCGCTATCAACACGGACCATGACATCAGCGCGGAGATTAGAAAAAGAATAACTCTTGATAATCGCTGTTTCTTCGGGCTAAGAAAATGATTGAGGGTTAAAAAGCCCTCTCCGAACAACTAGGGGCTCTTTAAGACCCTCGTCATCCCCGTCCTGCTATATGGAGCAGAAGCATGGACCCTGTCTAAAACGGATAAGAGCACCCTAGGTCAGTTCGAGTGAAAAGTTTTACGGAAGATCTATGGTCCTGTATGCATAAACGGAGAATGGAGGAGAAGATTTAAACGAGAACTGTACGAGCTGTACAGTGACACTGACCTATCTACAACAGTGAGGGCCCAAAGACTCAGATGGCTTGGTCACGTGGAGAGGATGGACACCAATACTCCGGCCCGTAAAGTCTTCGAAGTAGAGGAAGACCATGGCTCAGGTGGCGCGTGCAAGTTAAAGATGACCTCAACGAAATCGACAAACTGGAGGTAGCTAGCAAGTGACCGAGTTGGCTGGAGAGGAAGTGCTGCCAATGCGATTTAACTTCCCTTGTAATTGAGCTTAAAAATGTCGCAAAATATAAAATCTTCAAAAAAAGGATGATACTGAACTGACCGTACCGTCAATCTCCGTGAGGTTTGATTTATAATGTACAAGTTCGGATGGTCCCGTTTTGAGCTATAATACAAGTATTTGCTGCCCATTTCCGGAGCACCTGAGTCCTAAGTTGTGATATCGCTAAATTCACCATTGCAGAACGTGAAATTAAGTACTCACCAAAATGATTTCTAAACAAGTCCACTATTTCAAGCGCCGTATCTATCTTTCTTATTGAAACCAAAACTCACTGTTAGCATTCTCGTCGTACGTACTTATCTCTGTACTCTACAATACGTCCAAAGTTGGGTTAAAGGTAAACTGATGACATTCCTATAGAAGCAGGAGTATTACTAGTGATTGTTTAAAGGCGAAGAATGCGACTGAGCACAAGGGGAGACAAATTTCTTGCAACGTCTTAAGAAACCCAATCATCTTGCAGCATTTTTGGGGACGTTGCATATGTTACCGTTTCATATGAGGAGAATTTCGAGATGATTTGTCTCATTGATGCAAGTGCCTCTCATGGATAGTGACAAGGGGAGCGTATATCGCTTCAACGCCCATTGTACAATTCTGTTTAAGTGAGAGTTAAGTGAGCTTAGCATATTGAATAGAAGGAATCCGAGTCTGAGAGCGAATACGTAAAGCTATGGGTAATTTCGTCAGCGAATCAGTTAGTTGGCTTAGAAGTTGAAGACAAGAGATCATTTTTATAAAAATAAAAAAGAGTGTCGGAGACATAACAGAGTCTTGTGGCACACCAGCAGAAATGGGGTCAAATGGCCTCATTATGTTGAATCTCGCTCTCGCTTGAAGGCCGAGACGCTAATGCTAAATATGTCAAGTTGTCGAATACGATTAGCCAAATTGCTGTGAGCGGCGACCAATCGTCCTTTTCAGCTACAGTTGCTATAGTGTCTCCGCTACACGATAAATCAACAATTATATCCTAGTGACGACTAGGTTTAAATTACAACGGTGGTATTTCCCTGAAAGCCCAGGCCGAAATTTAAGGAATCTGATCAGTTCGTTTAATATTTCAGTGAGATTCTGTGTGCTTGAGTTAGTGTTCCCCTTTCCAATCACTACACTTTTCCATCGGGTAAAAATATGGTAAACCACTTAATCGAAAGTCCCTGAAACAAAAAATATTACTAAATGGAAAAAAACAATGTTTGCGTATTAAATTACTAACCTAACAAATCATGCGAGCGTTCCTAACCTACGCACAAAACTTCACATACATTTGTTTATCGATTGAATAAATTACGAGAATCAAAACCACAAGCTTTATATTATTACCAGCACACAAATTAACAACACGCAAAGAAGATATTATACCAGAAACAGCGTTTTACCCTATTATATCGCTCTTAAAGTGTCAAGTACCTTGGGGCGATCTACTTACAGGTCCCGGAAAAGAAAGTTTATTGTTAAAAAATCAATCCCATCAGAAGGTAAGAGTAGGAAAGTCAATTATTAAAAGCCCTCGAGGCAACAAAAATATCAAGTGTTTGACTTTCTTCACCAAAAGGTCTGGAGTTGTTCTCCTCCAAAAGTCCAAACTCGATAGAAAAATCGTATCATTTTTGATTTAAATCAACGGTTAGGCAAAAAAGTCCAGTTTGTTTGTTTGACTATTGCGAACTTATCTTCAATGTCTTCTTGACCTTTTTTCCAGTAAAAGTTATACAAACATTCCTGAACCCTGAAATTGATAGCTCTATTAGCTAATTAAGTACACAAAAGAGCAAGAACACACATTTTCATCCTTCCTTCCCCATCAGCTGTTTCGCAACGACACCGAGGTCGATTTTTTCAAGAAATCCAATTTGACACTGAACAAAATTAATTATAGTTTCCCAACAAAATAAACCTCGCCAGCAACTGAAGAAGTAATCCGTTAATGCACTTTTGTGTGTCGTTATTTAAATAGTAATTCCATTATCCCTTGATCCAGGTCTTGGCACGGGCTTCTTAAATTATGACTGTGCGAAAAGTTTCCTCATAAATCCTCGCTTCAACTGCTCGACGTGCACAGAGACAAGATGGGTACAATGGCACGAGTTTCGTCAGCCAAACCAATCAACCACAAATTTTGCAAGCTTCTCTCTTTTAAACAAGAAATTCCGAATTTATATTGATTTTTTATTTTTGATCAAAAAAAAATATTTGCACTCACTTCACCTTGAAGCAGGGGCAAAGTCGTTGTCGTCGTCGTCAGAGTCAGGAGTGGTTTTTGCGACAGCACTTTTCCACCTCGTTTATACGATTCTTGATGTGTGGAAATCCTTGAACGCCAACAGAGAAGAAGACTGATGTATGTTCGGCATTTTCCCACCTGTGATATCCTTCCACTCATCAGGCAGTTTATTCGTTCGAGCTGTTTCGAGTGCGAGACTCACAGGAATCATAATTCAGCAAATTAGGTTAATCAAACCCATACCCATAGCCATAGCTATTCTTTTGTTCTTTTTTGTTATTTTTTTCTTTGCAAAGGGAGAGGAAATCTTATAGCTCTGGTGTCGCCAGTAGAAACACTCTGTTATTGTTGTCTCCTTTTATCCTTAAACATACACCTATGGGCGACACGACGACGACGAGGAACGGTAGCAGTCAGCAGACGTCATGGTAGAACTAGTGGAAGAAAATCGATAAAGTCAATATGGCGGAATGGTGTAGAATTGATAGGTGCTCTCTTTTGGTTTGACATAAAGTGAGAGGAGTCTTTTTGGAAAATCTTTCATTCGGAAAATTGCTTCTTTATCTAAATATGAGTATGTGTGTGTGTGATCGCTTGCTGCTGCCTGCTTTAATCATGTCTCATGTGAAATGGGTTAATGTTTACATGGTAACTGAGTTAAATGCATGAGAGGGTTTCGTAGGACCTGTTAAGGGCTGAGGATATGTGCGTTGTAGGATTTTTCTTTTATTGAAAATTGGGAACATTTTGTTTAGAAATAGAAAACCGGCGAGGTAAAGTTGCGTTAACTAAGCAAACTGAAAGGAAACCGGGGACAAAATTTACTTAAAACGTATCAACGACTGAAGAAAATTTAGGAGGATTAAAGTTATCAAAAGCTCTACCTCGTCGAGATCCTTCCTTGCTCTAAAAGCAACAACATAGCTAGGTGTGTGCCGAACCGTAAATTTTGTAAACCGAGATAACTCGAGCTGGTTTTTTTTTGCAAATCGGATTGCAACTTGGTTTGCCAACGTGGTTCACCAACTCGGATTGTACCGAAAATCTTATACGGAATGGAACGGAAAAAATCATTTTTTAATCCGTCAAAATCTTTGACAGCCACTGATGAAATTTGACAGTTAATGGATCAATAGAGAGATAAGATACGAATCTAGGTGGCCGGAGGGATATTTTGCTTTACGTGTTACCTGACAGCTTTTAAAACCGCTCTAGAAAACACCTATGAAATTTGACTATAAGATAACTTTCTTACTTAAACGGCTCACAATCCATAGAGAAATCCTGCAGCTTTCCGTCACGAACGGTCCCTCGAATGCAGGCTCCTGCCGCTGAAACCAAGCGCTCTAGCATCCGCACGTATGTCCTTGTACCGTATGTTCGGTCTTCCTTGTCGTCCTGGGTGCTGGGAAGAGAAGACTTTCTTGGATAGAGCGTTGTCGTCTATTCGGTTGATGTGGCCGAGCCAATGTAGTCGTCTTTTCTTGGCTTTCTGGACTACATCCACATCTTTGTGCTGCTCGTACAGTTCGTGGTTGAACCTTCTTCTCCATTGGCCACCGTCGCATACGGAACCGAAAATCCGTCGAAGAATTTTTCTTTCGAAAGTGCCCAGTATTAATTCCCCTTTTTTACTTATCGTCGTCCAGCACTCGGCGCCGTAGAGTAGGACTGGTAAAATAAAGTTTTGTATAGCAGACACTTTGTCTTTCGAGTGAGAAGCTTTGAACCCAGTTGTTTTTCCAAACGTAAGCAGCAGCGGTTCGCTAGGGTAATTTCTCTTCTTAGATCTTTGACCTGAGGAACTGCGCATGCTCTTTTCTCTTCTTCGCAAGGTCTTCGTCTTATTTCTCCTTTTGATCGGTACTCTTCTCTTGCTGCTCTTGTTTTCCATTCCAGCATCTGCAAACTTGTATTTTCCTTCTCTCTTTTCAATAACGCGCATTCATCATCATACCACGGGTTCTTTTTCGGGGTGGCTGGTAGCCTATGGTCGTCTCGGCTACATTTTTATTTATTTCGCGATATTGGTTCCACAAGGTGTTGACATCTGTAGTATTTGAGAGTACGGCGTAAAGTCGCTCACTCAGGCGCTCACTGTAGGATTTGACATTCTCCAGAAAGCTTAGGCAGCCGATGTTGAACTTCTTCCCTTGGGTCGCACGTGTTTTTTTGTCATTTGATAGTCGAGCTCTAAACTAAGCGATTACCAGAAAGAAGTCAGAGTCGGCATTTGCTCCTCGGAAAGTGCGCACGTTCAAGATGTTGGATGAGTGTCTTGCGCCGATTAGCACATGGTCGATTTGATTGGTGGTTCGACCATCTGTAGATCGCCAGGTTGCTGATCTTTCGCCTTGGAAACCAGTGCTACTTGTCACCGTATTACGAGCTGCAGCCAAGTCGATAAGTCGCAAGCCGATATCTGTTGTAACTTCCTTCCCGATTTTTGCATTGAAATCTCCGAGTACTATTTTGACGCTGCGCCGTTCTCTGAACAGGCTCCGTAGGCTCTATCCAGGAGATCATAAAAATCCTCCTTGCTAAACTCTTCAGCATCATGGGTAGGGCATTTCCACATATTAGACGGATGTCTTGTTGTATGGCTTTGATGTGTATTACAGCTAGATGATCACTTATTGGCTTGAAATCCATGACTTTCGATCTAAGCCGATATCCCACGACCAATCCGCATCCAAATATGTGCATTCTTTGATGACAGCTGTAATAAAAGTCGCAGTTTTTCTTTTCATTGTCCCTGATCCTATACATCGTATTTCCTGGATCGCAGCGTTATATATACTGCGTGAGGACAGATTCAAGTTTTTGAGTTGCACCTGGAGTGTTCTTACTTTCCAGGTACAAACTCTCAGTGCGTAGTCCGTTGTCGTTCCGGGTCTGGTTACCATAAGAAGGTGCGCACTTTCCGAGGATCTGCCTATCTCTCTCGTAACTTCATGTTTTTTTTTTACTGTGGACGGGTTGTTAGGCTCCCGCACTAACCTCCGAATTTGTAGGCCCGTTGGTTAAGTGCTTCTATTTCTCCGTTTGGCACAAGTGCTTACAGGTAAGCACTTGGTGTGTAAGAAAAGAAACAGCATATGCCCCCAGATCCTACAACACCCAATCACCACTATAAGATAATTGCCTTCACAAAAAGTAAAATCAGAAGCAAGCTAACTCTGGCTTTTTTTAATCGATTTATCCACTCGGACTTCTCAGCCGATCCGTTAACGACGAGGCTGATGTTCTTCGCAAGTCGAAGATGCTTCCAGGATATTGTTGATGTGTAGCATTGTTGGAAGCTTGTATCTTACTAGAAAGAGAAGCAGTTGGCTAGGAATCGATATAAACAATCAATTCTATATTAGTCGACGTGTCAGAAGCAGTCTTCAGGATGTAAGAAACAGAAGTGTGTGTGACTACTGCTTTCTCCCTCATAATAAAATATTTCTTAATTTTTTTAATGCATAGACTACGACTTTCATGTACTTGTACATAACTTTATCGGACTATAAAAACAGAAACAAAATCTTCTTTCATAAAGTTGCCGTAATTTGGAACTTTTTCAACTTAATTTCATTCTGTATACTCTCAGTTCTTTAATAAATAATATTCCAATAACCCATTTATCCTCAACTCAACGTCCGCTGTCCCTTGTTTCTTATTCAAATATAGACCGAAAAGCTATTACAAAACATGAACAACTGATGTTCACAAAATTAAATAGAGGACGAACAAAAAATTGGCATCAGAAAAAAAAGGAATCCAAGTTCTAATAACTTTGCAGCCAACACCAATGCCTTCATCCTCATAAATAACCTTAAATTGCTTTCATCGTTAAAACTCTTGTCCATGTTCCGGCAATTTGAAGTACGTTAAACCCAATATCGAGACACGAAATTCTGTTCTTTTGGCTTTTGTTCAAACAAAAATAAATTTGAATACATGCACGTTTTTTGCTATAGATAAATGGCTTTATTACTCTACCGTCTCATTCCTTACCATCGTAGTCATTTCGGTTTTCCTGAATGACCTTTGAAAGAATTCTTTCTCAACAAGGGACAAAAAAGGCTTAAAATAGATAATATTGGCTAGAATTTGGAGATATATATTATTGACCAGCGATTTGTCTATAGCCAGCCACACCTAAACCATCCAAGTAGGAATATATGGAAAGGGCCACCATTCATATTTGAAAATTGTGACAGTCGATGTTGGGATATGAAAATGGAAATAAATTGATTTGTTCGTTTTTGAGATAAATGAGTTACGACTTAAGAGATCCTAATGCACGCTGTCCACTAAGCATGAGATCATGCAATGTTATTTTTAACTCAAGTAATAATTAAAAGTGTCAACCCAAAACAGAAACCTTAGCAGACGATTTGCGAAATTTTGCTAACATTTGCGAAACTAACAAAAAAGCTATGACTTACTTACTTATTTAACCTGCTCACAATCCATGAAGGATTTTTGCATGAGATACTGCAGACTTCAATCGGGAATGGTCCCTCGCATGCACTCTCCAGTCACCGAAACCAAGCGCTCTGGCATCCGCAGGCACTTGGTCCTTGTACCGTAGTTTCGGTTTTCCTTGTCGTCTCGAACCTGGGGGCTGCGATGAGAAGACTTTCTTGCTTGAAGCGTTGTTGTCCTTTCGCTCGATGTGGGCGAGCCAATGTAGTCATCTTGGTACAGCTCCTACAGTTCACGGTTGAACCTTCTTCTCCGTTCGCCATGCATCGTCGCATACGGGACCCGAAATGCATCGAAGAATTTTTCTTTCGAAAGTACCCAGTATCAATTCCCCTTTTTTACTTATCGTCCAACACTCGGCGCCGCCGTAGAGTAGGATTGGTAAAATCAAAGATTTGTAAAGTATTTCACATATTATTTTTCGTGCTTTATCAACACTTTTCCTGATACATTATTGTGCATCTGCAAATTTTTCATTTGTATGTGAATAATAACAACTTTTTCTAGAGGTGCTTCCACCAATGGCTTTTTTCCGTCAATTCCATTTTTGGCTGGAGTTATAGCTATTTCACGGTTGCCAAGCCGATCTTCAGACTCCTTTCATTAGTGGAAAAATGGAATTGACGGAAAAAAGCCATTGGTGGAAGCACCTCTAGAAAAAGTTGTTATTATTCACATACAAATGAAAAATTTGTAAAGTAGACTTACTTACTTACTTATGGTGGCGCTACAGTCCAGGTCGGACCAGGGCCTCACCCAAAAAACTTCTCCAGCCAGCTCGGTCCCTGGCTAACTGTCTCCAGTTTCGCACGCCAAATTGGTTCAGGTCTTCTACCACCTGTGTGCTCCACCGGAGTCTCGGTCTTCCTCTTCTCTGACGTCCTTCCGAGTTGGATTCGAAGACTACGAGCCGGAGCATTATTTTCCATTCGCTCAAAATGACCCAACCGTCTAAGTCGTTGGACCTTTACTTTTCTGGCTAGGTCAGTGTCGCTGTACAGCTCGTACAGTTCTTGGTTGAATCTTCGTCTCCTTTCTCCATTAATGCAGACAGGACAAAAAATCACTCGAAGAATTTTTCTCTCAAAGCAGCGCAAAGCGTTTTCATCAGATGTTGTCATAGTCCACGTCTCTGCACTGTAGAGGACTTTACTACTCAATTGCCTTCTAAGTCCAAAGAAGCAGCGATTGACCCATCTTCCTGGCCTCCGTCTCAAGGCTCACAAACGCTCCACTGACATCACGCTGTGTTCTTCCAATTATGTCAATGTCGTCTGCGTATCCTAGTAGCTGGACGGACTTTTGAAGATTGTGCCTCTGGTGTTGACATTGGAGCTTTGCACAATCTTTTCAAGGATGATGTTGAAGAAATCGCATGACAACGCATCGCCTTGTCTAAAACCTTTTTTGACATCAAAAGGGTCCGCCTGTATAGCAGACACTTTGTCTTTTAAGTGAGAAGTTTTGAACCCAGTTTTTTTTGCCGAGCCGAAGCAGCAGCGGTTCGCTAGGGCAATTCTTCGTCTGGTCTCCACTAAGGTATCGTTTGTGGGATTGATGTTTGTTCCAACCCAAGGTAGGTGAACTCCTTAACGACCTCGGAATTGCTGCTACCAACAATTAAGTTTTGTCTAGGTGGTGGACAGATGATGCTTTATTTGTTGAAAGCATTCGCCTGTTCTTCAATTGCTGTGAAAGCCTCAAGCACAGCTCTCTTGGATCGACCGATGATGTCTATGTCGTCCGCATAGCCTAGGAGCTGGGTGGATTTGTTGAAGATAGTGTTTTCTGTGTTCACACCTGCCTTGCACACTATCTGCTCTAGGAATATGCTGAAGAAATCACATGACAGCGCATCTTTTTGTCTAAAGCCTGCGCATGTTTGAAACAACTCGGATGAGCTGTTACCCATTTGTACACTGCACTGCGTATTGTTTAGCGTCATGCGGCACAGGTGGATCAGTTTGTTCGGGATCCTGAATTCAGCCGTCGCTCTCGCTATCATAAGCTGTTGGCGGTGGATGATATCAAAAGCAGCTTCGTTAGTCTTTTCCAGGATTTGCCTCAATGTAAATATTTGGTCTATCGTTGTTCTGCCTGGCCTAAGGCCACCCTGGTACGTGCGGAAAGGTTTAAGACACTCACACAGTACGTTGGATGGTGACACCTCGCAAACCAAAATTACTCTCAATCACTTTCCGTTTCTTTTGCCTCAATTTTTCGAATATTTGATACTTTTGCGGTTCCTGTACTTTAGTTAAAAAGTCAATCAATATTCAAATTTCCAATCCAGTCTCGTAAATTTTACATGTTTTCGTTTTATGTTTCGCAAAGCCATCTCTCCCTGTCTGCCGAGACCATGCAAAGCCCCCATATTGATAAAAACAAATTATGTACAATACCAGCAATGAAGCCACACACATCAAACCACAATAAGTTCCTTAACCTTTCCAACTCGATTACGTCAGACGATACAACGAACATATGGTTTGCGAGGCTTAGCCAAAAGTGTTCTTTGCACTCACTGCTTAAGACCGTGTAGTCATCGTGCAATAAGTACCCTCATGCCTTCTTTTACGCTGCTGTCTGTCGTCGTCTATACCATTTATATATGCCGACAGAAAACGTGCTGTGCATTTGCAATTGCGCTCCCAGGAAGTTCTTCCCGTATCGAATAAATTTACTTCCATTTTTTCAATCTTCCCGTAGTAGTTGCCCATAAGGTTCCATGGATGCCTCTGCCAACTGTAGTGAAACGACGTTAACTTACAACCGAAGCAAAGATACGAAAAATAGGAATCATCAGTTTTTTGGACTAGATCCAAATTTCTTGATGAGCTTTTTTTAGGTTCTTCCTGTTCGACTGGAAGACGATTTCATTTCATTCCCCGACTGCAATTGAATATAATCGAAATTGCTTTGCTCTTTTCGAGGATGAATTGGTCAATTCAGTTCGAACCAGTTTAGACTGAAACCATATTGCCGAAACTCTGTCTTTGAATGCATCTAGAATTAGATTGGGATTTAGCTTAGTTTTCGCATGTGTTGCGCAATTATGGTTATGATACAAAACTATGATTGACTTGATGATTTGATTATATTTGACATTTGGTGAAGTTACATTTTGTTGTTGTTGAAAGGGAAAACTCACGCACACACACACACACATGCACGAAGGGAGAGAGAAGTTAATTGGACGCTTAATGGCTCTTGATGACAACTATACTTTAAAGCTGCAACGAACCGGTTCGGTGTTCTTTGATTGAGCTCAATCGGGTTTCATTCAGCTTTGCTGTTGTTCAGCAGATAACAAAGAAGACAACAGAAGTTGTGTTTTTGTTTGATTTGTCCTTTTGATTAAAGAGATGTTTGTTTATTTCAATTGTTGAGGTCTTAAACTTTCGATTTCTTTTTGTTTATTAAAATTATCAAAAGTAGTAAGCTAGATTGATGCCAATTGGTTCGTTATTATGGCGTTGATGGAGTGTGATTGATTGAATTGAAATTCAATATCGGTTAGTATTTCAAGGGAAGAAGTGGTTAGTGGGTCTTGAGTTGGTGCGTTAGTGATATTTGACTTTTTTAAATTTCGGGTATTGTTGGGAAGAGATTCTTATGCGATAATTCTTGTGTAATAGTGCCGACATTTTTGGCTAGTTTGCTTGAACTTTAGATTGACCGTCATTAAACAATTTATCTGTAAGAATTTTTTATAACTATTGCACTCTTAACTTGTTTAAAGAAGAAGTATTAAAAAGTCGTAAAGTTCATAGTGTGAGTGTTAATAACGATCGCTACGATCATTGTGTAGCCGGTTACGACGGTGATCTAACAAATGGAATGACGCAGTAATGTCTCTCTCACCGATCATTCGTAGGGCTCTTTTTTCAATATCATCCAAGAGGCTTAAGTTTGTAGCTGGAGCACCCGCCCAGAGATGAGAGTTGTACTCAAGCTTTGAACGGATATAGGTCCTATAGACAGTAGCCAGATCAGACGGGGAGAAGAATTTCTTACACCGTCTTAAGAAACCCAAACATCTTGTGGCATTTTTGGCGACATCGCATATTTGCTCGTTCCACAAGAGGTGGTCATACCGAGGTGCACATACCGAGAATCTCAAGATGTTCGGTCTCATTGAGCAAGTGCCACCAATGGACAATGGCAAAGGGGGTTTATATGTCGCTTTAACGATACAAAACAGCATTGGGTTTTCAAAGCATTAAACTCTACACTGTTTTTTGTTACCCTTTGTACAATGCTGTTTAAGTCAGAGTTCCACATCCGAAGAGGAGGGATGTGAGTCTTGAAACAAATTATTCCACGCCCTTGCTCTACATAGTGTTTCATTGCCTCATTGTATTCTGCAGCTGTGTTGTTAACAAAAATGACACAGTTGGAACAGAACAATGAATTCCAAATAAATCGTCGATTTACAGCTAAACATAACTAGGTGCAAATCATATCTGTTAATTAAGTCCATTAAGTGATCCAAAAGACAGAGTGTTTCGTATTTGAAATTCTTAAAATCAAATTAAATTTTGGCTCTCTGCTTTCCGTTTTTTTTTTGTGTACTCTTTCCTGTTTCTTGTTTCTGTTTCTGTTCAGTTGTAAAGTGAGTGTTACTTTCGTCTGAAAATATTTGAGTAACAGTCTTAAGGAATTTCGAAAATTCTCTTATATCCAAGAAAAAAGAATCAATCTTTTTAATCGGAGCTATTTTGGGATATAAAATTTAGAATTACCAAATTTAATTGGGCTTTGATGGTGTGCGATTTTTTTGGATATTTGATTTAGCTGAAATATTTGTTTTTTGACGTCTGTTAAAATTTTTGGGGGTACTGCCATTTTTTGCAATTATACTAAAAAATAGTACTTACTTACTTACTTATGGTGGCGCTACAGTCCAGGTCGGACCAGGGCCTCACCCAACAAACTTCTCCAGCCAGCTCGGTCCCTGGCTAACTGTCTCCAGTTTCGCACGCCAAGTTGGTTCAGGTCCTCTACCACCTGTGTGCTCCACCGGAGTCGCGGTCTTCCTCTTCTGCGACGTCCTTCCGGATTGGATTCGAAGACTCTACGAGCCGGAGCATTATTTTCCATTCGCT